>CM062614.1:33494541-33632840 GCA_025617555.3 Puccinia polysora | reverse complement strand
TTTATTTCCTAAATACTTCAAAAAAAACCATTCTCAAGTCTGTTTCAACTATTTTCTGACACTCTGGCCTTTTTAGAAACCTCTAGCACAAAATTATTCAATCTTCAACTATAAACCCTTAATCAACCCCCCCCCCTTCCCCCTTGCATAGTTCTAAGGAGAGTCTGTATGAACTTTTTAAAGACCACTCACTGCCAATCACCTACTTCAAAAAACTTGGTAATCCTGTTACCTACCTTATCCAAACTATGGCTACTTTTAGCAAACTTGGAACACCCAGTGATCTTGGTATGTTGATCTTCTAAAAAACCAAGCTTCTTTTGTGCTAGATCCTGAGCATGTCTGAATTGGTGATCTGAAAAAAGAGTATCAGTTTTTTTGGATTTCTCTCCCTGTTGAAAAAATCCTCAACCACAAGAAAAGACTTCCAAATAATAATCCAAACCCAAGCTAACAACCAGATCAAGTGACTGAAGATCACAGAAGACCAACAAACCTCAAGAATCATCCAAATAATGTGAAGAACCTGAAGCAAACCCATTGACTCCTTGTTCTTGCAGCAACTGAAACTCCTCCGAGCTTCAAACCAAACTTTCTCCTCCAGGCAGGGGGAGCTCTGAAAGAGAACCACTACCATCAAACCCCCCCCCCCCCAAAAAAAAAAAAAAAATAGAGCTATCTATCTTTTCACTACTCCCCAAACCAAGTTTCTAGAGGCCAAAAAAAAAATTGAACTTGGAAACATCAAATACCCCATGTGTTTTGTCAAGGAAAATATTTGCCACCCACTCTTCTACAGCTAAAACCAAGGCCAGGTTGTGTATCCATTTATTCCTGAAATTCCCAGGATTTGATTTATCTGAAACTGTTCCACCCACGGGGAAATTCCCTTTCTGCTTCTTCTAATCACATATGCTCTCAACAAACAACCCAACATCAGGAATCACCCCCCACAGTAGAACTCCCTTGCCTTCTTCTGGTAATCATATGTGCTCTCAACAAAAAAACCCAACATCAGGAATTTCAATCTCAAGATCACCTTCTCTTATGCTTGTCTTGAAAATTAACTATACATCAAAACTCAATCAAAATCCCACACAAAAACACTTTTTAATTTCCTAAAGAATTCCTTATACAGTCTCCAGAAAGCACTCCAAGCTAACCAATTGGCTCTCCCTGGACACTTGGAAATACCCAATTGGACTCAAATTCCTGCTTATTCCTGAAATCTGAATCTTCCTCCTTCCGGTTTTTCCTCATCAATTACTTGGTAGTAGAAAAAAAATCATCAAATCAAAGAATTTTGAAATTCAATTTCTTTCCAGATTCCCAGAATTCTCAGCACAAAAAAAATCCCAACTATCTTCTAGGAGTTAAGATTGACATCAAAGATCAATGGTGTAGACTATCTCATCCATCACTCATCAAGAGAGGTCTGGTACTCCTCTTCTGAACATAGTGTTTCCCCATCTGCACTCACCTAACTCCTGGGGGTTGACTGGAACCTGCCATAAAGGAGGATTTCAATGCCTTCAGAATCCCTGAAATCAACTACAGAATTTATGTCAGGATGCTCAATTATCTGTTTTTCCCATATGACCCTGATTTCCCAGATGATCTTTCCATCCTGTCTTGTTTCAACAACAATATGCAGGATCGAGCCACTGGAAGGAAGTATTTCACTGCTTGAGATACCTGTACAGAAATTCTATCCATGCTCTTCTGCTTTGTTAAAAGTATGAACAATAGCCTTAACTCTCAAAAAAAAACAAAGATTTAATATATATATATTTATATAACAATGTCTTCCACCAAGTCCAAACTAAACTCCCTGGCCAATGGAGTGCAAGAGATTTGATGGATGAGCTCCTTAATCCATGAGCTTTGGTAAAAGGAATCCCAGTCCAACCATCTTCCAAACCCCAAAAAAAACAAGGACCTCTTAGAAAAAAAAAAAAAAAAAACTTTGGCTGGAATGCAAAAACTGGGGACCCAAGATATAAATCCCGAGTTTGTCTGGTAAATGTTTAAAGGTGGGACTATGGTGATCAAGTGAATTTCTGTTGAGAGAATGGGATCAGATCCCCTATCAAAAAACTTTTTCATTAACATCCTTGGGGACTACCCACAATCAATCTACCTAATCTAATCCATCTTGAGTCCTCCTCTATCTCACCAACAACCCTGGGGGTGTTTGGTATTTGGGATCTGAAACGTCTGCCTTGATCCATGTCAAATTAAAATCTTTTTTGGAACTCAGCTCTCAAATTTCTCACAGCCATCTGACCTTCCCATTCTCCCGGTTTTTGATCCTCCTCATTCTTGATCCACCTACCTACTACCAAAAACCTCTAAACACTAAATCCTGATCCCATTCATTTCAACCCTGGCCACATTTTTGAATTTATTCCTGCCTTCTCAGGGCTCAATCCCTCTCTCCCCAAACTACTCCATCCTTCCTCCCACCATCTAACTTCCTTCCATCCCTTCACCTACTCTCTCCCAACTCCACCCTTCTCATCACCTGATCTCAGCCACTCCCATCTCTTGACTCATCACTCCCAATCCTCAATCACCTTCCTTCCCCCCCCCCCCCCCCCCACCTACCAGCCATAGTACAATGTTCCCTGGTTGGTGAGATTCACAGATTGTGATCCTTCAACTCTTTCTTTTCTCTTCTCCTGGCCTTCTTCCTCAACCATCACCTTCAAAACTCTCCTACTCCTTCAGCTTGAAACTCCAAAGACCATGGATTCCTCAGTGAATCAGCTACTCTCTAGAACATTCTTAGTATCTTCCTTACTATCACTCTTCCACCTCTATTACTTTTATCAAACCAATCTCCTGCTGGGTCTGGTTATTCCTCCCCTCATTTTAATTTTTTTTAAAATCAACTCAAGATCTTCTTCATGTTTCAAAAAACCCCCATGTTCCAACCATGATGTGGTTGACAAGATCAACCAATGGAGTCTGAACTGACTCCCCTGAGGAAATCAAGAAGATTCTACAATCAGGACTGACTCAAGACTTGACTCTGTTGTTGAAGATGAAACTCAAACTCTTGTACAAAAGAAAACATTCCTTCAACTCATTGTGTCTTCCAAACTCACCACTCATAGAGTGACATTGAGATTGGGTAGCCCTAGGATGGTTTTTGAGGAACATGGACCATAACAAGTAGGCTTTCTAATCAAACTTTTGCCAATTCTCTCTCTCTCTCTCTCTCTCTCTCTCTCTCTCTCTCTCTCTCTCTCTCTCTCTCTCTCTCTCTCTCTCTCTCTCTCTCTCTCTATTTATTTTCTATTATTTTTTTTTGTCAGCTTTGGAAGAATGAGACTTTATAGTTTCCAAGATCCCAACTGGTGGTTAATATAGTCAGACCCATCTTTCTTCCTTCAACTCAACACTCAATCATCCAACCCAAAAACCAGTCAAGAACTCTTGGGATTCCATTCTACAATCCAAGTTTGAAGATTCAATCCTTAACCTGTTAGTTTGAACTTCTGCTTGAAGATCAACAGACCTGAGGTTTAGATTCATTTCAAACCTCTCTACTCTACTGCAAGCTCAAGCATTCTTCAAGAGGTAGATCTGGCCACTCAACAAGGCTAGTTAGTGTCTTCACTCAGAACACTGACAACCAAGGTTTGATTTTGAACCTGATGATATTGTTCATGATTGAGTGTGTGTGTGTGTGTGTGTGTGTGTTTTTGGACTCCTACACATCCCATAACCTGATCTAATTACAAATTTTTTACATAGATTTGAATCAACCCTGTATCAATCAATTCAAAAGGAGATGTTCCTTCTTAGATTCATCCTGACTTGATCAAACCTCATGAACCATGTCGATCTATTCAAGTTTTTTCCCATCAACCCAGTCACTTCTGATTCCCAAATCCAAAAAAAAAACAGGTCAAAAAATCATGGCATTGGGGGTGAGGGGAGGGTGTGTGTGTGTGTGTGTGTGTGTGTGTGTGTGTGTGTGTGTGTGTGTGTTAATAACTCTTCTTTTGAGGATGTATGTGTTGATGACCAACACCATGGGGAACCAGAGGGTGGAATCAAACGACTGAGGTGAAAGATTTGATCTCAAGAAGATGATGATTCCAAAACAAACACAAGAAGAATAAATAAATAAATAAATAAATTACAAATCAATCAATCAATCAATCTTTTTAAACCCCTCCCCCCTCCCCCCCCCTCCCATCATCATCATCATCATCTTCATCTTCATCCTCACAATCCTCAACCCATCACTCTGCAAAGTTCAACCTAATCCCCTAGGGGACAACAACCTCAGATGTTCTGTCTCAGTATTTCATGAGATTGGAAAGGAGGGGTTTGCTTTCAAGATCAGTGGTCATTGGCTTGCTCAACTGGGTCATATATGGCAACCACCCACCCACCCATGTCACTCATTAGATCTTGCCCCCCCCCCCTCTCTCTCTCTGGCTCTCTTCCTTCAAAGCTTGTCACTGAGGTATTGAGCTGAAATGATTCATAAACACATCTTGAGGGCTCCCATCACCAGTCTTGTCATCCTTGCTAACCTTAATCACCCAATTGATGCATGTGTAAGATCTTGTAATTTGTATTTTTATGTTTTTGGTTTGTTTGGTTAAAGAAAGTATGGAAATGATCATCAATCATGTCATAAAAAATAACCAATCATTAATAGTAGTAATTCTAATCATAATTGTAACACCCCCCTCCCCCCCTGACCAGAACAAAAAAAAAAAAAAAAAAAAAAAACTAGAATGTGAAATACTGGTGGTCATGGTCATGTGAACAAGTCTAAAAATGAAAAGAGTAAGAACCACGGTCATGAATGTAATGATGGTGGGGATCATGATGATCATGAAGAAAAGAGGGAAAAAAGAATCATATGAAAACAAAAGCACAGGATGAATCTAAGGTGGACATATATATGTGAAGAGTACATATATATTATATATATTAATAGATAGGATGGATGAGTATAAACCTACAAGAGACTATAAAAAAAGTAAGACATAACTGTAAGATGATATCAACTATACACTACAAACCAAGCCAAAAAAGGACAAAAGAAGGTGGAGAGAACTGATGAATAGCAAGGAGACAAACTCGAGAAGAGATCAATTTCGTTTAAGTGAAGCAGCGTACTGAGAATGATGATAATGAGGAGGACCATGCGGTGGATGATGAGGAGGATGAGGATGAGTTGATCGAGGCGATGGGACTAGTGGTGGGAGTGGATAGGGAGGATGATTGTTGAGGTAGGCTTGATGATGAGGATGAGGATGATGGGATGGATGAACTTGATGGTTAGGGTAGCTTAAATGATGGAATTGAGCCACAGGAGGGGGGTTGGAGGAGGAGGATTGGTTGGGAGCAAACGTCATCATGGGTGGTGATCGATACTTTAACCTTAACTGGATCACCTTCGAATCGGTTGCAAAGATGATCTGAGGTCGAAATCCCGTCGGAAGATTAGCCCCGAGTTGATAGTTCGAGTATCCCGCCCCACCATCACCTCCAGTCTTTGATGCCATCTTCCGGTTCTGTTGTTCTAACTCATACTGTCGTGCCGCGGCTGCTGCCAAGAGAGGAGCTGAAGTCGATGGAGGTGAATCTGAAAATAAATGACTTTTTTTTTGTCATTATTGAAACAGTTTAAACGTACGCAAGCGCGCGCCAACAGATAATCATAGTTGCGATGCATTGGTCAACATATTTTGAATGTCACGTGCGTGTTTTTTTTTTTTTTTTTTTTTTTTTTTTTTTTAGTAAAAAAGAAAACGTAAATCAGCTGGTTCGCTTACCGGATATTTGGCCCTGGAATCACTTGAACCAACGATCCGGTATCGACGTGTCGAATTTCGATAAAATTGGGATCGAATGCCAAGACGAATGGATAATGAAGTGCTAAAGAGGGTGTAAGAAAGGAATATATCAAAGAAATCAATCAATCATGCCCAGAACCAAACGTGTCTGAATCGTTTTCAGTGTTACAAACCAAATGCGATGGGATTGCCTTCCCACTGAATGATCCAATCAAATCGAGCCCTCCAACCACTTTTGGTGACCTATTGAAACGTCAAGGAATTGACATCCATGAGTAAGATCGCGGACAAACCAAGTCGTTTTTTTTTTCACAGATAGAGGCGAAATCCAGACCAACATAGAATGCAAATTCATCGTAACATAATAAAAATTCAGCTTCGATTCGATAGATAGCTATCGGCTTGACGGATTCACGTTTCGAGACGAAATCCAACGAATGATCCGCTGGATCCAAGAGACCTAAGACGTCGAGAGTTTCAAGATTGACGATCTCAAACCCTTTGTTGCATCCGATACATAGTTTTGCCTTGAGGAAGTGAACCGAACTCGATACCGTAGGGATATAGAACTCCTAGATCAACGTATGACAAGGTAGAAGCAAAAAGAAAGAAAGAAAGAAAAACTTTAAATTCGACTGAGCTTCAATCGTACAAAGGTTTGGTGCTCAACATATTCTGTTCACAAACTAGCCTTATAAACTTTGAGGGCATCATTATTAGCCGGCATGATCTTCCTAAATGCTGGTTTGGCCCTGTTACGGGCGTTGAGTTGATGATGGCTATCGACTGGTTCGAGGGTCTTGATCGTACTTGAAACGCTACCCGATTTGACGACACAGACCAACTTCCTACCAAGGCAATCACCGACTTTAAAGAAACTCGCGTTGGAAGAAACTTTCCGGGCTCGCTTGGCTGCTCCAGCCGCATCACTTGGATCGAGTGCTTCTAACCAAAACGTCATGATCACTTTATCAGCCAAGACGATCAAAATCCCTTGCTCTTCAATCACTTCGACTTGGGTCACGTTTTCAACCTGGATCACCTGTACAGGTGTCCTGGTAGGTTCAGATGCAGTTGTTAGATATACTCCCGCATCATTACCGAAGACCAGCCGAGTACCATTATCTGATAAACAGGGTCCATCGAGATTCAGTCAGCCAGACACGATCGACCACTAAGGAGAGAGAGAGAGAGAGAGAGAGAGAGAGAGAGAGAGAGAAAACAATCGAAAATCACAGGAAAAAGGAAAAGTAGAGGGGAGGTGGCGCACCGAACGGGACGGCACAGTTGACTTTGTGGGAACCGACGAAGAAGCCATCGTTGATGGAAATCATCTCAAAGATCGAATTCTGCTCTCTAATCTGAGCTTGACGAGCTTCGATTTTATCGAGCCACTTCTGACGAGATTGAGCGGTAGGAGCCCATAAGACGATCGAATAACCCTTTCGACCCAGTTGGGTGAACGTCATCGAAAATCCTGTCTTGCTTTGAGTCTGATTAGGTACGACTCCATTCGCATTAAGGCTGGCGGTCGCATTTTTAGCCTTATCAGAACCGCTAGTCCGAGTCATCAGTGACTTCTTGTTTGAGGCCGCGCTCCGATTACCTGACGATGGATCATCCTGATTAGCGACGCCGGTGATCGTCAACAGTTCGAGTGGGATAGGTTTTCGATAGACTTTCAATTGGTCGGATTTGCTCGAGTGTTTGTGCTTCACCATCAGTAGCGCATGATCAAAGAGGTAAACTTGCAATTCAGCACTATCACTTCCACTTCCACCTCGCTTTTTCAGCTGGCCCTTGTAGATCAACTCACGACCTTCATCTCTCAGCCGAAGATCCTAATCAGGTGAGAAAACAAACAGGATCAAATACAGAAATCGATTAATTGACTGGACCGCGATCTTGGAATTCGGCCATGTTGAGATAGCAGGGGGTCGAAAAGAATCAGGGAGAACTAACGACAGCTTCCCCTTGTCTAAACACGAGTTGTTGATCGATTTGAGCCAGGTTGAACCTGTTTTCACTCCTCCCTGTCTCGATATTAACGCGAGCCAATAGATCTCGAATCATCTTCACCACCCTTGGGATCTCGGTCTTGTCAACATGGTTCTCAGGGGTGTATTTGAGTACAACCTCTAACAGTAGGGGGTATCGAGCCAGACGAGTCGTGGGTTTGGTCAGGTACGCATTGAGCTCCAACTTTCTTGACTCGGGCAATCGTTCTGTTTCCTGCATTTTTTTTTTTTTTTGTAGGTGATGAACCCGTAGCCGACCGAGGGTAATTAGAACCGAGAATAATCGATACCCGGGAGATGACCAAGAGTCAGAAATGTTAGGAGGGATAGGAGAATGTTCGATGACGCAAGAGGAAAAATAAAAGTCAAGCAAAAGAAAGGGAGAAGGAAAATGAATGACCAACATCGACAAACTTGGCGAAGGCAGGATTGGCACTTTTCTCCTTTTCAAACTCGTACTTGCCATACAATTGATGAGCACCATACTTGACAAATGGTGAAAAGTGGGGCACGACCTCTAGGTAGATATCAGCGATTTGGGGGACGACATGAGCAGACTTTTGACGTTTCGAGAGCAACTCGCATAATCTTGAATTGACGGAAAGAACTTCGAGGACGTTCCAAAACACCTGACTGAGGAAATCCTGTCGACGGGCTTCAGGGATGATGTTCGAGGTTTGTAAGGGTTTCATCCATACCTACCAGTAGCAATCAGGATAGTAATTCATTAAGCAAGACGTCCCAGGATAGTGGTGATCGATCCAAGACGAAAGAAAGAACAAAGGGGTAGGAGATGAGATACGAAAAGCCAATCATGGACTCTTTCCTTTTTTCTTAAAAAAAAAAACAAAAATCTTATGGGTTGCTACCCACATCACGCAGATACTCCAGATCCCTGACGAAATCACGTTCGGTGTAGATGCACTCATTAATGGCCTCTTGTCGCTTTTTTTCCGTATCGCTGACTGAATCGATGATTTCCTGAGGAACGGAATGAATCCAGAGCGTACCAGGTTCCTTGAGATCACCTAACGATTCGGTTGAAAGACTGCGTCTGAGACCCGGTTTGGGGTTCAAGTTCAGACGAGCCTGTTGTTCCAGTCGACGGGGACAGGCGATCGAGTAACATAATCGATCTCTCGTACAAGTTGGCGAATAGCAATCCGTGAGAAGGGTAAACACTCCACACGGTAATACATCTTCCTCGGCTTCTACGGTGTCGTCCTCCTGAGCTTCTTCCTCCTCTAACCCATCGAGTTCGGAGTGAGCCTGTGAGATCGGCCTTGAGGTTTGAAGTGAGTCATGGGCCGAGTTTCGGGGATCTTCAGGTTGGCCGGTGAATTTATTCGAGAGGGTCCCCCCGAACTGGTAGAGCTCATGATGACTATCACGAAGCCTATGATCGTAGGTAACGTCGTGGAAGAACTTTTGAGCATCGAGGGCACGCCCGAGGAGTAGGGCCAGGTTTCGATCGGTGGTCTTGATTATGTAGGCGATCTTATCGACCGCTTCACGACCATCGAAGCATTCGGTATACGTCAGTCCATCCTTGGTTCGTTCTGAGAGGACGATTCGACATCGAAATGCCTCGGCGACCCGACTGAGCAGGGCGGGGTAGACGATGGGCGGGCGAGGAGAGGGTTGAGGGGTGGGATGACGAGGTTGAGCGGAGGGACCACTGGAGAAGCTGAATGACCTATCGTAGGCTGATTTTGGTTTGGGTTGAGTGGGCATGACGCGTACGGATTCGCAAGATTTACGAGGATGGAGAGGGACGGGAGAGGGTTGACCTGACTGAGAAGCGAGAATGATCTGATCGGTAGAGGGTGGTACACTGGCCATACCAGCATAAACGGAGCGTCGATCCAAGTCGATGGAAGATTTGCGGATGGTAGGATCAGAATGGGTGAGATCTAAGGAGTAAGGGGGGGAGGAAAGGAAGAGAGAGAGGGAGAGAGAGAGAGAGAGAGAGAGAGAGAAAAAAAAAACAAGTTGAATTAGTACGATGATCGGTCGATGATGTGGTGGTGAGGGGAAATCAAGACAAGTTCGTAAGGAGGCGATGAGGATGAACGAGGGAGATGAAAGATTTGGGGCTGAGATTGATACATAATAAAGTTCGGCATGAGTTGGAGGCTGGGGACAGGTGTCATGGCGAGAGGAAATGCGCAGCATATCCTGAATAAATGGGAGTCATGCGACCTGCCCATCGGTTGGTTACTTTCATGTTCTTGGGGAAGGGGGGGGGGGAACTTTCCATGTAAATATGTTGTTTGAGAAAAGAAGAAAACGACAAGAAGGGTGATGAATGGTGTACAAGAGAGAGAGCACGTCAAGATGGAAGAATGGGGCCATGCATGCATAGAGACAAGGTATAGTATATATGTGAATAGTGCATGTATAGAGTCAAATAAAAAAAAAATAAAAAATAAAAAAGAAAAAACCCGGAGCGGGAGTAGGAGTGGAGGGAGGGATGAGATTGAAGCTGGAGATATCTGAAAGGAAATGCGGGATGTGATTTGTTGTCTCGACACCCAAGCTGTGTCGAGGAGGGTTCGAAGGGAGGTGTGGGTGGAAGGGGTAATGAGGAGAGGAAGGTTTGAAAGATGGACTGACGAGATAGAGGGCCTTGTTGGTCGAAACCTTGGTAGGTGTATTCTTGAATCGAGCTCAGACCGGGGCCATCGGATTCAAAGCTGGAGTGTTGGGAGGATCGATGGTGTGGATGAAGGTTGCTGTTGAGGCTGTTAGCCAGTAGGGAGTGACGATCGAGGTTGGCATGGGTAGGGCTGTAATGGTTTCGGATCGGGGTGAAGTGGTTGAGGGAGGGATGATGATGGTTGGGAGGATGCTGGAGGCTGAGACGATCGATGGATGGGTGGGAAGGGACGAATTGATTGGGGTGAGTGAGGCTATGATGACGGAAGGAAGCGAAGGATTGAGTACGAGGATGATCGTAGTAGGAGGTGGTGCCGAAGAGTGAGGAGGTCCGATCGGATCTTCGATCGAGGAGGGATTGGGTGCGACTGGGGTCGAACTGATAGTAGTGACTCGATGAACTCGAGGGATGGGAGGAGTTGAGGGATAGCGAGTGGGGAGGGATGGGATGCTTGGGAGGGAAGGGAAGGATCTGAGGATGAGGAGGATGAAGGTTGGGAGAAGGGGGTAAGGGAGGGACCGATGGGTTGGAGGATGGAGTTGGGGCGGAGGAGGAAGAGGGGATGATGAGCTGGGATTGGAGGGATGGGGAGTCGAAGTAGGGGTCGGATGGAGGGGGATGATCGGAGGAGGAGGGTTGATGAGCTGGGTAGGATGGATGATGAAGATGAGGTTGGAGTGGATGATGATGGGATGAGGTTGGAAGTGGGTGGGAAGGAAGGTGATAGGTTGAGGGTTGGGCATGATGAGGGTGGTGATGAAACTGAGTTTCGTGAGGTGGTGGTGGTGGTGGTGGTGTTGGTAGGAAGGGGGAGGATGATGATGATGAGATTCTGGAGGGATCGATGAGATGGTGAGGATGGTGAGTGGGAGGAGGAAGGGTGTGGGGTTGAGAGGGATGATGGGTGTGGGGGGTAGTGGGAGGAGGATGAGTGAGAGTATTGAGACTAGTCGTTTGACGATGAGGATGTGAAGAATGAGTTGGTGGATGATGATGACCGAAGATGTCAGTATAAGCAGTCGATCGTTTATCGGGAGTCACACCAGCCATGATCGATGATGATCAAGAACGGGTTAGAGAGTGAACCAGAGAGAGGAAGAAGAGGAGGATGAGTGGGATTGGATTGAGAAGAAGGAGGAGGAAGGCGCTTCGACACCGACTCGGAGTGGGGATTCGATCTCAGTCAGTGAGTGAGTGAGTCAGCAGTTCGCTTCTAACTAATTAGAGCTCTAGAGTGCTCGCTCATCATCAAAAATCCATCCATCAATCAACAAGATCTTCTTCCTTCATTCTCGATTCTTCGACTCGGAACTCGATCGATCGATCGATCTCGAGTTCCCAAGACGAGTGGGTGGACGAACGAGCTAGGGTACTACTGATCATCATCCTCCAGTCATCTGGCAGGAACCTCGATCGGCTCCCCCACCAGATCTTCAGCCTAGGAGTAGAGAAGAACAAGAATGAGATGGAGACCAGGACTAGAATCGAGGAGTGAAGCCAGTACTCGGGATGATAACTATCGATTTAATCAATCTGACCGTCGTCGAATCGATCACCAACTGCGCTCGTGAGTTGAGGAGACCCCATTCTGGATGGTGAGAACAAGTAAGCTACGACTAACTTATGAAGAAGCACATATACATATATCTATATATATATATCTAAAGACTTGCATCTCTCTTCATTCATAGAGAGATAGATAGATAGATAGGATATCCACTTACACTTACCGACTTCAATCTCTCATCTGTCTTCCGACTATACCCAGTTTGAGTCCACCGATCATCATCCATCATGACTACTGACTGACTGATCAGATGTGGGCAGTCTCACTAACATAACCCACCTACACACGCCACCTTCATCGTCATGACCAATGTATGCACTTCTCCGCCGGACTCTGGGCCTCATACCATCGGCATGTCTAATATGCACTTACGCTCGAGTTCGATATCATGATCGTCTATCGATTTACGTAACCTCTTGAGTCTGACGTCATCACCAAGCTACAATTTAACCGCCCGAAGGAAATCGACAATCGATCGAGATCACAAGTCATCCAAACGAATCATAGCCGGATCAAAACTTGGTCAGTAATTGATAACTATCGATTCGATTCCATCAATCTTGTTCATCTCAACCAGCCCACCTCTCTCTCCATCAGTCAAGAAGAAGTACTCTATTCGACTCTTAAGAACTTTCAATCATCCATCGATCACTCCCTCGCCCCACTAGTCAACCCAACTTGCTTGCTTCTTTCTTCACACCCTTCCTTCACGCTCTCAACTCTCAAGATCCAATCGATTCCATCATCCTCCTCCTCCTCCTACTCAATCGACCATTCGGAACTGATCCCTAACTCAACCTGACTCCCCGGCCTGGGTCTCGAGTCACTCCACCTAAGACGTCTTCCTAGAATGGGGTTATAAGTCAACGGTAGAGATGATAAGGATGAGCATCGATGATCCCATCCAACACTTGGCATAGGCTCTCGAGTCAAACCAATGGGTGTCATGTACCTACATACCCTAGACAAGAATAATGCGACCGATTGACCTCCGACAGTCAAACTATCTTCCAGCATGTCTTTCAAGCTAAACCCATGGTTCAAAACAAAAGTCACCTATTTACTTGGATTCATGGGATCGGATACTTTGACCTGGGGACTGGACTTGCAACACGATTGTGATGGATGTTGATTTTCAACTGCCTTGGTAGAGTGGCGATGAAATGGTTGAGAGGGGTAGGTTGGAAGTCATGGAAACCACTAGAAGAGGCTCCTCCAAGCTCTTAGGGCATCTGAAATTCATACTGTTCAAGTCTTCTACTGGTCTCTGTCAACTTTGAGGTGCCTCAAGCTGCTCGAGTTAATATTGGCCTGGGGTCAGATTGCAGTTAGGCTGGTTTAGATTGTTCTAAGATCAATTCAGACCATGGCAACCATACCCTCCTCCAATCGGTCGATCAACTCAACCTTCTGACAAAAAAAAATTAAAAATAAAATTTCAAGAGAGAAGACCGAATCTAAAGATTGGAGGCCAAGAATCAGAATCAAAGATCAAGATTGAGGGTTCAAAAGATTGATTGAACATGTTCCTTTTTTTTTCCCCCTCCCCTTTTTTTTCAATCAATCAACTAGTCAGATGTTGATATCAAAACACCAAGACAGTTCTAATTCTTGAAATCTTACCTGTTGTTTTTCTTATTCCTTATCTCATTCTTCTGTTCCATCCAAACTTCAGCTTTTTTTTTTTTTTTGCATTCCAATTGACTCTTTTATTCTTCTCATCTCTTCTTCTACTTCAGTAACCCTCTCAAATCTCAAGAACTTGACTCATGGATGTTCCCATGCCACAGAAAGCCTTTTGAGTGCTTGCACAGCTTCCCACGATTTCACATGCCAACTTTCAAGTTTTTGCCTTCAGATGAACACCATCAAAGAGGATGATTGATCAAATTCAAGGCTCCTAAAAATCAAAAATCTCATCATCTTCAACATCAAAACCAAGGCTTTAATGAGGAGAGTCTCCCACTCTTTCCAGTTCTGTTGGACTACTAGGATCAAGAACTTGATTCTTCTTTCTCAGAATGATTTGGGTTAAAGATCAACAACAAATCAAGTTGTTTTAACTAATTATTCTGTGAACCCACTCCTCATCATTGACTCCTCATCTCTTGATCTGTGACTTCTGTTGCTCTTCATTTACTCATTTTCTTTATGGTGGACTTGCTTGGTTAATTTTCTGGTGTTAGTCTTCTCAACTTCTTCTACCACTTCTTTCAATTCTCACTTCTAATAATTCAAGCTCCCTGGGATTCTGTCCCTCAACTGTTAATAGGTGTACTTCCCATCTCATACTACCTTCTTCCAGTTTTTTTTTTTTTTCTCTCTCTCTCTCTGGTTCCAGTTCTGGCTTGTTTCTTTAAAAAATTTCATCGAGTTTCATCAGAAACGTTACGATTGGTCAACTGAAGTGGGTGCCAGAAGTTGTCATGATCAACACCTGAAATCATAAAACTTTTCCCGTTAAACGAGTCCACAAGACAAGTGGATTAAGTCCAATGGACTTGTTTACTGGGTCCTGCAGCCTTGTTTGCTGGATCATGGGTCTTGCTCAGGTGAAACATGACATCATGATTTCAAGCAAATCATGCCTGTTGACCAGGGTGAAAAGGCCAGTGTTCAACAGGATTGGCCATGAGGTGTGCCACCATCCTTAGCAATACTAATCATCAATAAAAACCAAATCATGTCTAATCATGACTCTATCTCTTGCCTTGAATCGGTTGCAACAATGGGAAATCAGAAGTCAGATTCAATAAACCCAGTTCAAGAGGAAATCAATCATCTTGCTTCCAAGCTCAAGAAGAAAATGGTAGAGCTCCAATCATGATGTAATTTAATTCAAATCCGATTGGAGAGGCTTCAAGAACATTGCTCCAAGCCAACTGACCCTATACTCAAGCCATGGTTGAAACATCAGCCTGTTACCAAAAAATTGAAACATCTCATCCAGGAGAACGTTCTACAGGAGGGAGTAACTTACAAGCAAGTTGCCCAAACCTTTGATGTTTCTGAACTCACTGTACAAAACATCATCAATCATGAAAATCAAAAAAAAAAAAAATTCAGATAGTCAACGTTCAAAAGGGTCCCAGACCAAAATAACAGTGGATGTTCACTCTGACTTACTCTTACACATTGAACAAAAATCAGAAATCACTTTAAAGGAAATGGCTGATTAACTTAAAACTAAACATGGAATATTTTGATCACCTCAAGCTATCCAAAGAGTTCTCAAAGAGGTTGATGATGTAAGTTGGAAGATTGCCAATCCAATTCCCAAAAAAAAAAAAAAAAAAAAAAAAAAAAAAATGGAATGAACTTTCAACCTTAAAAAGAATACATGATTATATCCTCCATCCTGAAACTGATGCAAACATAAAAGTGGGTTTTTTATTGATGAAACTGAGTTTGATCTTCAAACCCAAAGGTCTCATGGATATTCATCTGCTGGTATACCTTTTTTAAATCACTAGTCAAGTTATTTTAAACCAATTTTAAATTTTTTTTATACTGAATTTTGATTGGTTTCTTGTTTGTGTACATGCAGGTGAACCAGAAGTATTACATCTAGTCACCCGGCTCAGTCAGATCACCTTAGTTGCTGAACTTTCCAAAAAAAAAAAAAAAAAAAGAAGGATACATCTACTATCAACTCTTCAACCGTGAAGAAAAAAATGAAACGAGGTGTGAATTCAAGTGACTTCTCTGGATTCTGGTTCAGATTAAAAACCAAATTCCAACAAATCAGCTCTTTTAATCATTATAATGCTCAAATTCACCAAGGAGAAGAGGTTGGTTTAAAATGTTAAAATTAGTTTGGAGGCCAAGGATGAGATCAATTTTGAATTTCTTTCACCCTATTCACCATTTCTAAACCCCATCGAGATCAGTTTTAAAACTCTTAAATCATTTCTCAATTGAAAAACCTTACTTCAACATTCTCAACTAGTCTATCTCATCAAACATCCTATTCATGAAACAATTACTTGAGAAAATAGCTTAAAATGGTTTCATCATTTTCAAAAGTCTTACAGAGTTTGTTCAGAGATGCAATCAATTACTGTTCCAATATTAAATCATCCTGAATGATTTTTTTTTTTTTGGAATTTCTGGGCTTCCTGGTTTTTTTTTTTTTCTACTGGTTCTCAGTTTTTTTTTTTTTTTTTTTACCAGGTTTTCCAAGAAATTCACTCTTTTTTTTTTTTTTTTTTTTTTTTTTTTTTTTGATGTTTTAATGAATCCAAGTTTTTTTAAACTACTAAAAAAAGTTAAACCCACAAACTTGGTTTGTTTTTTTTTTTTGGGGGGGGGGGGGTGGGGGTGGTCAAAAAACCCAGTGGCTGCTTGACTTGTCCTGTGGACTTCCTACCCTTGTTGGGTGGACTTGAGCAATTTTCAAGGTCCCTTCAATCCCTTGTTGAGAGGCCTTATTCTGTTGATGAGTGTCCTTGAATTACTTTAAGAGGGGTCTTGATTGCTTGTTATGTTTCCTTCCTCACTTGACAACTGGACATGGTTTATGGGTCCACTGGACTTGTTTACCAGGAACAGCTGTAGACCCTGGTCCTCATCTAAATTCTTTGAATTAACCAGGTTTGGCTGCTTTTCCAAACAAACCAATGAGTTTTGTTAATTCCATCTGAAACATATCAGTCATCATCCTATCTTGGGTGTTTCAACTTGTCCTTTTTTTATTTAAAAAAAAAAGGAAAAGGAAAAGGAAAAGGAAAAGATACCAAGAATGCCAAACAGGAGTGATGATCAAAAGGTTTATCTGGATGGTCTTAGTATTTGATTTCCATGGCTTTGAGCTCAGAGTGTCTCTCCACTAACCAATAGAAAAAAAAAGATTAAAAACCTTAAATTGTTTTCATTATGGATCCAATGTTTTATTAGATTACTCAAGAGGATTGAAAATCAATGATGAATTTTTTGAATTCTGGTATTCAGAATCTACTCTCTTTAAGAGAATATCATCTTGGTTCATTGGTGCTGATGTCCTCAGGTTCCTATTGATTCATTTCACTTTTAGTTTCATCTTTTTGGTGTTGGAGTATTACCAACATCAAGGATTCACCTCTGGCTTCCCTCAAAACTTTAAAACATTTTTGGCTTTGGTTGTTTTGCTTTGCTTCAACTGTATTTTCATTATGTTTTGGCTTTGGATGAGGTTGGTATTTCTCTTTGAGTTGGGGGGGGGGAGGTATGGGAAAAGTAATTTTTTTAATGGGGGGGGGGGGAACAGTATATCTGGGCTTTACTTGGGGGAGTGACCACACAAGTAATATGGGTGAGTATCATTGACCTCACATGTAACAGAGTGAAATTTTAAAGAAAAAGAATGATTTTTGGCTGGGGTTATTTTTATATAAGTAGCCAACCCTTAATCCCACTCCAATTGTGTCATCTCCCAAAAAATATATCAAACAATTCATTGGATTTGAAATTTCAATATCTCATTTTTTTTTTTTTAAAAAAAAAAAATGAATCATTTCAAAGATCCAAATGAAAAAAATATCCTCAATTAATCCCATTATTCCTGAGAATAGATCAGCTGATTCAGATTCTCATCAAATTCACCACACTTCTCCATACCATCACTTTGAAGATGAAACTGCACCAAGATACTCTATTGATCAACAAACCTTTAACCTGCCCTGGTGTGATGGCTTTTATAAAAAAAAAAATTCATCAGTGAACTCCAGCTTTCAGCACCGCCCCTGGAATGCAAGGGGATGAAGGCACAAGAAATTCTACTCATAGAATCAAGGATGATTTATTGGGATTGCAATGAAGAAGATGAGAGGAGGAGTAAAAGTGATGAGAAGATGGAAGGATGGAATGGAGAAGTCCAGGAGGAGGTTGTTGAATGAGGGGTTGTTGAATCCTATAAGAGTAACTCCAGGAAGGGACAAGGTGATATGAGTTAAGTAGGCTTTTTGAAGGATGTCTTGTGCTGAGATGACACCTACTGGCAGAGGGACTCACCAGTCAGAAGTAGTATACTAATTCCTTGGGAGGAATTAGTCCAGGAGGGAAGGAGAGGCCAGTATATGTGAGAGCTGAGAGGAAGGCCTTGAGGGATGAGTGGCTGGTGTTTCAGGTTGGAGTTCCCACAGTATTACATTTTGATTGATTGGGCTGGAGGCTTTAGTTGAATTACTGGGTGATGAGCCTATTAAGGAAGGTTTGAAATGTACTGATCTAGAGTCCAGGGAGTATGGGCTGAAAAGACAGTGGAGAGTATGTACCATGTATATAGTAAGTGTAATATGTACTAACTCATATACCAATTGGGTTGAGGAGTTATGGAGGATGTACCAAGCCATGGAGAGAAGGAGAGATCCTGGGAAGGTTGACTGAATCACATGACACAGTGGTGAGGTGTACATGGACATAGAGCTTATAACATACAGGGAGAGGGTGAAGCTGGTAGAAGAGGATGGAGACTTCAAGGGATGCAGGAGTTTTAACTAGTGGAAGGTAGGATTAAGTGAAGTTGGGTTTGATATAAGGGTGAAGCTGATGAGGAGTTTGGATTGGTTTAGTTGAAGGAGTGTCAGAACTAAATTCATGACAGGAGGCTAGTTTACTGAATAGAGGCTCTCTGTACTGGAAAAGGAGAAATCGGTCCAACAATAGAAAAGCGCAGGATCTGCAGAAGGGAAGAGGATGAAAAGTGGTTTGAAAAATGCAGAAAACTAATTGGTTGGGGGAAAAAAGAGCTTGTGGATCATCAAATATGGAAGATGTTGAATGCGAATTGCATGGTATGAAAGCAGGTTACCAAATGTGGAAAACATAGAGCAATACTTCTATCAGACTGGAAAGTAGTAAATGAGTGCAGGACAAGAGTGGGATATTTGTTTTTGGGGCAACAGGAATGATGAAGTAGAGGGTCCGGAGGAAAAATGGTGTGGCCGTGTGGGTACCCCAAGGAGGTTTCCACAGAAAAAGGCTAATAGGTGTCAGAGATGACATGCATGCCAGACAGAGGGTTGAACTTGGTGTTGTAAAAGAAGTCAGAAAGAGGGGCTTTCAGTTGTGGATGAGTAGCTCATCCAGCCATAGTTTACATAAATTTAAAAAAGTGTTTCAGGGTGCATTGTTGGGTTAAAGATAACCGCAAGAGAATGAGGCAGGGAGGAGGAGGGAATAGGGGACTGATTTTTTTTTTGTATTTCAGAAGTTTTATTTACTATATGGAGGGGGGGGAAAGGTGAGAGAGGGGCAGGGGGTATCAAAATATTTAGAATCAAAGAAAGTTTTTAAATTGTGGAGAAAAAGATATAAAAGAACCAAACCCTCAATAAATGTAGAAAACTGCTTGTCAACCTTACTGTCCCTTATTTTATTCCTTTTATATAGTTTTTGTCAGCATGGGCTTGATTTCAAAGAGCCATCCAAGCAACTGGAGCAGAATCATTAAAGAAATCTCTTAGTCTGAAATCCAACACCAAATCTTTTGAGGCCTCATTGGGAAATATTATCCTCTTTTATAGAAAATTCCAAGCTAACCCTCTTTTAATTTTTATTATTATCTCAGCATATTCTTTACTTCCTTCTCACACCACATATTTTCCATGGAAAATGTTTTAACTAACTTCACACAGACCTCCACATACTGGCTTCTGGTAGCAAGTTTGGGATCAGGAGCCAGCATCATACCACCTCTGCCACCACCAAGAGCAAGTGAAGACTTTTGAGTGCCACCCAAAAGTCTGGGAAGTTTTCATCAAGCCCAACACAGGGGTGGGAAGATCTTTTCTAAGGACCACCCAGAGGTCCAATTACAAACATCCAAAATTAAATGGTTCTTGGATTTATTTAGGAATGCAGCAGTCAGAAAGGGTTTAATCAAAGAGGAAAAGGTGAGGCAGGTGGTAAATTTCATACTGGAAAAAGAGGATTTGAAGGTGTCTCACAGATGGAACTGGAAATAAATAAATTAAATAATGATAGAGAAGTGGGTACAAAAAGAGAAGTGATTCCAGGAAAGTGACTTGGAAAATATGGCCCCAAAAGTTCTTGCAGCAGGAGGGGTGAGCTTGAGTAGGGAATTTATCACCTCATTTTGATTTTAAACAGATTTTTGAACTTCCTGTTCTGCAACAAGATTTATTTGGAAAACACTGTTTTGTTTAAAAAGATATTCCTGTTTGGGATATGTGCAGAGCTAAGTTAAAATACTCACCAATGGCTATAAAAGCAGAATATGTTTCAGAGGTCTTGGGACAGAGGAATTGCCTGCCTAACAGAAATTCAGGTACCAAGGACCATGGTGAAAGGGTACCTGGAGTTGAGGGGATTGATGTGAGAAGGACCAGCACCAAGGGTCCTGGTTGAGGCCCCACAAGGGAGGGAGTACAAAAAAGTGCCCCTGGTTTTGGAGGAAGATATGGGGGAGGTCAGGAACATGATGGAAAAGCTAAAACTCTTACTTTCACAGGTTACACCTGCAGGTGTGATGCTCATGGGACCAATTATGGCTACAAACCACACACCTGCCCTGCCAAAAATTCCAAAAATCAGTCATTCCCAGCCAATTGATCCCACACAGATTCCAAAATGCTACTAATTTTGGATGGAGGGTCATCTGAAAAAGGACTTCCTGGACCTTAAACAGGGTTTGGAACTGCAGATTGTTAGGCTGCATGGAATGGATATCATCATGGTAGAGGGCCAAACTTGGTCAAGGGAGATAGGAGCCCTATCTCCTAGGGATTAGTTTCAAGAAATGGAAGAAAAGCCCTTCCAAAAGGAACCAACAGTGTACTTGGGGGTGGATTTTTGTAAACCCAGTTGGGAACACCCCAGTGGTGTCTGAAGAATTGAGAATTTTGCAGTGGGATAAGAGACAGGTAAAAGAAGAGGGAAGGATGGAATTGGAAACTGTGGTGTGGAAAAACTGGTTAAAAATAGGAAAGGGTCTGCTCCAATTTTGGGTAAGCCTTTTGCAATATTTCCTCTGCAATTTCTGCTATGGATCCATTTTTTTAAAAGTTAAAACCCAAAGGTGAATTACAAGAGTTGGTTAATACTCCACAAATAAGCATCAGTTTTAAGGAACAGGCTCTGCAATGTATAACTCTTGGATAATTCTTCTGAAATTTTTAGGTTCTTTAAACTTGTACATTTCTCTCTCTCCCTTGTATATTAACCCTCTATTCACTCTTTGATTGTTCAATAGGTCCTCACCATTTCATCTACACTCCCATTTTATATTAAATAAAATGGAAAGATGGAGAATCCCCTGAATTCCCTACTTTGATATACTCTCTAACAATTGTCTGAAGTATTTAGAATTCCCCTGGAAACCTATACCATTCCTGTTTGAATTTCCCTACCTCTCTGATTACTTTCTTATACCAAGGTAGAACCCCTATCTAACTTCCATATCCAGCATCCTTGAAGATTTTTCTGTGGCAGCCTCTCACAAAATCCTATACTATTGAAAACAATTTTCTTTGTCCCCTTGGCTTCATCACACCTGCTGTCCCAGGAATTTACTGTCCAATCTGGTCTGGAAATGTTTGGTTAACCAGCCATCTTCACTTTGTCTGCTGTATTGCTGTCTGCATTTGGGTTAACACACCCTAATTCCTTTCCCAATCCCTTAGGCTCCACATTTGGTATTCTGAATTTTATTTTTCATACTGAAGTATCAAATTTCCACATTTGGAAACACATCCAACACACTTGTTTATTGTTGGTGGAAGCTCTACTCCTCTGCCATTTCTGGTTGTGGTCCAATTCCTAGGTTGTGTCTATAAAAGAACAACAAAATGCACATACAAAGGAGTCCAAGGCAGGAGTAGCAAGTGCGCCAAGGTAAACAGGTTAAATAAAAAAAGAAGGGGAAATTGAAATACAGATCTGTGGAGAGGAAACCCTGGTAAGTATTTCCATAAGGGAATTAGCATAAATTTCTATGGTTCCAGCCAAGAAAAGATTGAAATGTTGTACCAATACTCCTGGAGCCAGGTGAAATTTAAAAAGGTTTTAAAATTTGCAATTGCAAGCACAGAAGTGGAAACAGGAAAATTAGTGAATCCAGTGATGTGCACATTAAGCTATGTGCAGTTGGTGATTTTTAGTGAGAAGTGCTGGGCAATGGTGGACAGCAGACCTATGGTAAACTTTTATTGTTGGAATTGGAATTGAATGATTAAAATAGAGAGAGTGCTGTTTTCCATATTCATTTTATTTTATTTTTATTCATTTATTCTCTACCTTCTTTCCTCTCATCTTCCCTCACCTTGAGTCTTCTACTTCTTTTTTTTCCTCAAAAGCACCTAAAGTGACACGCGCAGGGTTAGAATGATTTATGCATATTCATCTGGCTAGTCTTCTGATGTCTGTTAAAGGGACAACCGGAAAATATCTTCAAAGTCTTTTTCTTCTCCTTCTTCTCCCACCGGACTTTCACTTTATTAATCTCTTCTGTCTTGTAAATACGTCATTCAAGATCAAGAAGCAAGTGAACTAGTCTGGTCATCAAAGAGGACTCCAAGTAATTTGGTGCAATCATCATTTCATTTATCTTCTGCAAAAATTCTTCTAATCTATTCATCTTCACCATCAGATTTTGTGCTTTCATCCTTACTTGAAGCGTGTGCTAGGTCTTACCATTTTCTTTGTTGGAGTATCTATTAACCCATGTCATTTCCACTCCTTGGGTAGGACTTTTCTTCTTCTATCTTGCTCAACTTCATTTTCAGTCTCTTCTCTAACACAATGAAACAGTTCCTGGTTTTTTACCTTTAATTAGTGTTCCGTGAAAACTTGTATATTATTTTTTTTCTCACGATTAACAGTCAAAATTTTGGAACTCTTCAACCTCACCAAAATCAAAAAACAGAAACCAAGATGACCAATTCTCTAACTGCAACAATTCTCAAGACGGCCATTGAGGGGATTCCGTTGCTCACCTCCAATAATTTTTTGGTTTGGCGTAACCAAGTTGTAAATATGATGGATTTACAGGAGGATCTCTATCTTAAACTCAAGAAGAAGAAAATTGATGCCAATGGAAATCCAATTGGACTCAGCCAGGTGGAGAACGTAAGAATCAGAACAATACTCACCTCCAAGCTCAATACAACTATACAGGCCAATATAATCACCACAGAAACTGAGAAAGAGGCGCATCAAATCTGGGCAGATATTAACAAGTATTTTGCCTCTAATTGTGCTTCTAATCGCGCCAGAGTTTTCAAGGAATTTCTTTGAACCCCTTTTTCTCAATCAGACATTCCTGGCTTCATCACTGTCACAAAGACCTCAATCTCACGACTGCATGATGTGGGAATTGATTTACCAACTGATATCATCGCTTACTTGATCTTGGAGAAGCTTCCGTCATCCATGGACACCATATTTCAGAAAATCACGCATTCAGACAAGAAGATTACCCCCAAAAAAGTACTTGATCATCTAAAAATGTTCAAAAATAACAGATTCCTGAACAGAGACTTAGACACTAATAAAATCAAGGAGAACACAACCTCAGTCTCTTTTCTCAGCTCTAATGTGAATGCGTGCAATGACAAGTGGAACAATCCAAAAGCCGCTCATCCAGAAGGCAGATGTTGGAAACTGTACCCTCATCTCAGACCGTCCTTTCCAAGAAAGAAGAAGACTGGAGTCCCTGAGTCCAAAAAAAACACCTCAGTTAGCTCTTTTCATACAAGCTCTCTGTTTCTTCAAAAATCTTTTGTAGTGGATTCAGGCTCTTCAAGGCACATTGTTTCTGACCCTAAGCACTTTTCTCACCTAGAACGTTTGTTAACTGGGTATATTTTGACTAGCTTGGGAAAGAACTCCCTGAAGTACGGCGGGGTTGGAACTGTTAAACTGCTGGATGCTAAAGGTTTAGAAATTCTTCTATTGGACGTGATATACTTGCCGGGTTCAAATGCAAATCTTCTGTCTATGTGTTCTCTTTTACTAGATGGCTTTGATGTCAACTTCAGAACAAGCAAGTTTATCATTCAGAAAAAGAACTGGAACTTACGAGTGTGATATTCCTTTTCTTCAGTTTGACAATTCTAAAGCCAATGAAGCCTCTTTTCTCTCATATGATGAAATCATTCACAAGTCTCTGGGGAATGCAAGCTACAGTAGGATACGTCAAAAACTGGGTATTCCTATAAAGAGAAGCTCAACGTGTGAGGCCTGCGCAATCAGAAAGGTATCAAAGACCCCCTTCAATAACAAGCATGTTTGTGCTGATAGACCCTTCCAAGAACTACATTGCAACCTGGTTGGGCCTATCTATCCTCTGAGTGCAAATGGGGATGCTTAATTTCTAACAATAGTTGACAGCTGCACCAGATTCTTCACTGTGGTTCCAATCAAAAGCAAGAGTGATGTGGGGAGTGTCCTTCCTTTCCTTATCAATGTTGAGTGAAAAAGGTTCAATTACAGTCCTATGATTCTGCACTCTGATCAAGGCACAGAATTCTGGAACTCTTCTGTTTCTAAGTACTGTGCTGAGAACAACATCCAACAGACCTTTTTGAATGGCCATTCACCGCAACAAAATGGACTGGCTGAACGGTTTAATTGACTTATCTTGGAATCTCTTTGGACTGTTCTCTATGACTCACAGCTTAACAAGAACCTCTGGCACGTGATCATCAAATTGTGTGCTCTGGCACTCAATCAAATACCACCACATAAGTCAAAAAAATATCTGTATGAACTCTTCAAAGGAAGGAAACTCAATGTCAATTACCTTCATCCCATAGGCAATCTGGTCACTTACATTTACAAGGACAGAGCACTATTCTCAAAATTGGAACCTTGAGGTCTCTGTGGATGGCTTATTGGGTACAATTATGACTTACTGTTGTATAAAGTTCTTACGTCTGATTGCAAGATAATTGACACAAAGCACATTACGTTGCTCAACTTTGATGCCAACGTTAAGAGGCAGTCTAGTGACACTGACATCAATGTTGGGAATTGGTGTGATGATCCGGTTACTGCAAGTGGTATGACTACTGACAATGAAGGGGAGCTCAATTTGTGCATCTCGCAACCTGAGAACAAGAATATTGTCTCTTCTATGGAGACGAATGCGGATTCAACTCAAACGTCCAATGAAATTCAACCCAAAGCTGAGACAACACTCACACAAATCCCAGTCAATTACAATCTGCATGTGCATACGTCATCCGTCAAGCCTCAAAAATAATCTTATGGGTCCTTTGTGGATAAAGATAGCGGATGGGTGGCAGAAAGGAAGGTGGAGTTGGATGAAATAGAATCACAAGGAGTTTGGGAGGACTCTGAAGTTGTAACTACCCATTTTCTTAGAACTATGTGGGTAGATTGGGTCAAGCTGGCTACAAGTCTTTCACCTGAAAAACGCAAGTCTCAACTTTGTATAATGGGAAACCTTCAAAACCCAGGGATAGATTTTGGCAAGACATACGTGCCAACCGGTAAATTCACAACACTTCTTCTTCTCCTCCTGTGTGGTCTGGATTACGGGCTTGAACTAAGGCAATTTGATGTCAAGGCTGCTTTTCTCTTTTCTATGCTGGAAGAGGAACTATACATTCTCACACCAAAGGAGAGCTCGCGCTCATCAAAATTCCTCAAGCTGAAGAAACCCTTATACGGCTTGCAGCAAGCTCCTTTGAACTGGTATAAAACCCTGACAACCTGGCTGGAAAGTATTGGGCTGGTTCAATCTAGCGCTGACCCGTGTCTCTACACTCACGCAGCCCGCTGTCTTGTTGTTTTCTTCCACGTAGATGACTTAACTGTGGCCGGGGAAGTAGACTGGTTTGAAAAGGCGTTTTTAGTCAAGTTTCCGCTTTTGTCTGCACATCCACCTGATAAAATTCTGGGGATGGAATACACTCAAAGAGGAAACTCTATCTCTTTAAATCAATTATGGCTTATTGAAAAGACCCTTGAGGAGCTGCAACTTTCAAACGTCAAGCCAGTTCTTCCCCCCCTGACGCCAGGGATTCAATTGGTTCCGGCCACTCCCAACAAACAAATTGAATTTCAGAAGCTAGGTGTGAACTTCAGGAAATTTAAAGGTCTGCTTAACTATCTAGCCTGCCGGACTCGACCAGATATCTCAGCCGCAGCCTCTATCTTGCCTCAGTTTAATCAAAATCCCGGTATTTTGCATTGGAAGGAGGTGGTTCATATGTGGAAATACCTGGCGGGTACTCTGAAAGCATCCCTGACGCTGTGTCCGCAAGTGGATGGGCCCTTGAGCATCTACAGTGACTTGACCTGGGCGGATGATCCACATTCGCGGCAATCTCAAACAGGCTATGTGATTTTCTGGAGATCCATGCCTATCGCCTGGAAGAGCAGAAAACAGTGCAACATTGCACTTTCATCAACAGAGGCAGAACTAAATGCGCTGACCAATGGAGCACAGGAATCACTTTGGATCAAATTGGTGATAGACAACTTTTGGTGGGACTCGGTGCAACATCCAGCCACATTACTAGTGGATAACAAGGGTCTGGTTGACAAATTATGCCATTTTGGTTCAAACTCAAAGACCAAATACATCAACATGAAACTCAAGTGGCTCCGCAATCAACTTTCCAATGACAAGCTTCAAATCACTCTCATCACCACGGATTCCATGGCTGACAATGCACTGACAAAGGCGTCCAGCAAACACTGTTTGGAACTTCTGACATCAAAATGTTTTGCTTCAGGATTGCACTGAATTATGGGGGGGTGTTGGAATTGGAATTGAATGATTGAAATAGAGAGAGTGCTGTTATCCATATTCATTTAATTTCATTTTATTTTTATTCATTTATTCTCTACCTTCTTTCCTCTCATCTTCCCTCACCTTGAGTCTTCTACCGCTTTTTTTCCTCAAAAGCACCTAAAGTGACACGCGCGGGGTTAGAATGATTTATGCATATTCATCTGGCTAGTCTTCTGATGTCTGTTAAAGGGAAAACCGGCAAAGATCTTCAAAGTCTTTTTCTTCTCCTTCTTCTACCACCAGACTTTCACTTTATTAATCTCTTCTGTCCCGTAAATCCGTCATTCAAGATCAAGAAGCAAGTGAACTAGTCTGGTAATTGAAGAGGACTCCAAGTAATTTGGTGCAATCATCATTTCATTTATCTTCTGCAAAACTTCTTCTAATCTATTCATCTTCACCATCAGATTTTGTGCTTTCATCCTTACTTGAAGCGTGTGCTAGGTCTTACCATTTTCTTTGTTGGAGTATCTATTAACCCATGTCATTTCCACTCCTTGGGTAGGACTTGTCTTCTTCTATCTTGCTCAACTTCATTTTCAGTCTCTTCTCTAACACAATGAAACAGTTCCTGGTTTTTTACCTTTAAATAGTGTTCCGTCAAAACTTGGATATTATTTTTTTTCTCAATTATTCCATCATAATTAGCTTGGAATTCAGGCCTGATGTGGCGCAAAACCAAAATTGACATGTGAGCTCTGGGAGGGTACATGTGCAAATTGGAATGGGTGGTGGAGCAGGAATAATAGGAAGTGGCAAGGGTAAATCAGCCACTCTCTTATTTTTTCACAAGAGGGTATTAGTTTATACTAGGATACATTTTATTTTTGCCTTTCAAGCCTCACTCAAATACAAAAATTCCCTCTGCAAGGAGATTTTAATGGTTGGGAGTAACAGCAGAGAACAATACAAGACAAAAATCATCCAAGCGGATTCAGAGGAATGGTTAGGAAGCAGAGGGAAGGAAAACTGTGATTTTTGATGGTTGGCCACAGCAACTGCATGGGCATGGCTCTGGAAATGGGTGTGCAGTTGAATGGGGAGAAGAAATGGAGGGCAGAAGTGGATGTGAAAATTTGAGTTGGACACTCTGGTTGAGGTTTGAAGGAAGAGATGAGAAGGGATCTTATGAAGCCAAGAGGAGCCAATCTGTGGAGCCAAGGAGGGCAATCCAGTTCAGTGTAAGTAAGAACAGATGATTGTCATTCACTTGATAGCAGGCTGATTTAAGTAGACTAAGTACAAGCAGGGATGACTAGTGGTTGACATGATGATAAATAATAATGAATAATAAGTATTCAAGATGAGCCTTGGAGTCTGCACTCATTGGAGGACAACATAGGTCAAGGTAGCCACTAGGATCTAAGTCAGAGGTGCAACTGGAACAGTAACTAATCTAGTATAGTATAGAGTTCACACTGGGAAGAGAAACTCAAGAGCATAATAACATGAATAAGAACCTGATGAAAAGTCAGAAGAAACACTCAAGATTCAGGCAGAACAATCAGATGAAAAAATTCTAACAGTGGAGAGTTACAGGATGAAAGGGTTGGGACTGTGTGGAGCTGAAATTTGCACCAAAGGGTGGATATCCAATGCAGAGTTGTATTTTTTTGGTTTGATTGGTATTCTTGAAGAGGAAACTTCTGCAATTTGGGCTGGAGGAGTGGCACTAGGGGAAAAATGGAGGCACATTCTAGCATGTGCCACCCTGTAAAAGTTTTCAACTTGGTTGCAACTGGGTTGTAACTCTTTCCTAATTCAGGAAAGCTATCCAAATTAATCCCAAATACACACACAAAAAATTCTTTTGAAATAATCTATAACCACTTTTCAATCAAATGTTATTCATTCTTGAAAGGAGGTTCAATTTTAACTCAATTTTTCTTCACAATTGCTAATATATTTTGGTGATTTACGGTCAAAAAGTTGGTTTGATATAGGCTATACCAATATTTTTAAATTTTTTCTTTCTTTTAAATTCATTATTAAATTTTAATTACTTTCCCAAAAACATTCAAAGTTAAATAAATAAATAAATTTTGGGAGAATTTGACTGCTGTTTATCTGGAAGTTGAAATTCAGAAAACAAACCCAGTCAAGCTGGTTCCTTATTCATTTCAAAAAAATATAAATCATATCCTATTTTCAAACATTTTCTTTGAACTAACATACTCACAAGGATGGGCTGGTATATTCATCAAAAATTTGATAAAAACTCCAGCATTGAAAGAGTATTTACTGAATGCTTTAAGCTTCCAAAAATTTTCTCATAAGCTTATTATTTCAAACAAAAAAATTATATTGAGAGTGTAATTAGTCATTTTATTCATACCAAAAGAATATTGTTCAACTTTGATAAATTCTTCAGTGCATTTTTACCCATGTTTTTGGTTGATAGTGAATAGAACCATCACTCTTGTTTCTGATTTTTCATCATGTTCAGGAATTTAAAGATTGAATTTTTGAACAAACAACAAAAGAAGTTCATTATTTAACTAAAAAATAAACACATTCTTGTAGCTAAACTTCTCAAAGAAGCACAATGTTTTCCAATTAAAAAAAAAAGTATGTTTTTGGTTAATTTTGTCAGCTTATCAAGAAACACTGAATCATTAGCTTCATAAAACCCACAACAGGAGTGGAGTAAAATAATCAGTGATTCAGTAAGATAAACCCAATATATAATTTATTTACATTTTTTTTACCCTTTTGGATATTTCAGCTTGTTGATAAAATTTTAGAAAATCAATTTATTAGGATTTTGAAAGCTTTTATTATGTACCTGAAACCCTGGTTTCCCCACAGCTTTCTTTGTTTGATAGATTTTCATGATGGGTTTAATCTAGTGCTGTTGTTTTTCATAGACTCCACAGAATCTGCTTAGTACAAAATGAATTTTTAAAATATCTTTCACTGGGTGTTTTTAGACTACAGTATTTATAAATTTTTCAAATAGCATTTTTAAACATTCAAATATTCAAAAGTTCTGGAAGCTACCCTTCAAAAAACCTTGGTCAATTTCTTTCCAAATGATGAATTTTCTATAAGTTTTTATGATTGAAATTTGGTTGGTTTAGTATGCACTCATCAATTTTCTTTTAATGTTTCTCAAAATTTTTAAAGGTAGATATAATTCAGAAAAAAAATTGCAGTTTTTCTCATGGAAAAGGCGGGAAACAGATTCAAGGTATTTGAAATCGTGGTAATTGAGTTGAAGCACCTTCAAGATTTAATTACAAACCAGATTTGATGGGGTTATGAATTTTGAAAATATGAGATTTGGTGTTTAATTGTCTGTTTAAAGGATTCCCAACATGAATTAATTCCACAAAACCTTCAAAATTGAGATAGAAATGTCCCCCAGACCTTTGCCCAAAGGTCTGAGGGACACTCTATGCATTGAGGATTGAAGAAAAATGGCATGCATATACACAGTGTCCTTGTGCATGGCTCCAAGACCTTCTTCCAAATTGGATTTAAGTTTTCCATTTTTAAATGGCACGCATATACACAGTTTACTTGTGCATGGCTACAAAACCTTCTTCCAAATTGTATTTAATTTTTCTTTCTGAAAATAAATAAATAATCCAGTTCAATCAAAATTATTAAAAAAGACTTTGGCAGTCATAAAATCAAACAATATCCCAAAACATTTGATATTGAAAAATCCCCCATCTGAAAATGTTTTGGGACGTGGTATTCCAAATGAATTGAAGCTGTTTTAAAAAATTAACCATTCATTAGTGTTTGATTTTTTCATGTTAAAATTTGTTGTTGGTCTGGTTTGGTTAGTTCATTCAAAAAATGAATTTCTAAAGATCTCCCCTATTTTCAATCAGAATTAATAATAACTAAGATTTTTCCTGTCTGAAAAAAACTCCAAATAAATTAAATCTTTGGTTTTGGGATGAAATCTTATTCCAACATTCTTTTGGTTGGTTTGGTTCAAGCTGGTGCCCTGCTACAAATATTTTTTTATTTTAAAAAGCCTTGGCACACACAAAACTGGACTTAAAGAGCTCAATGGACAATTTGATACATTTTTTAGAGAAAAATGAAAAAAGAATCTGGCAGACAAAAAAAAAACAGAGAAAGGATCAAATAGGCCCTGGAGGAAACTCAAAGTGGTTTGAGGTCATACAAGCATTAAACAAGCATTCCACTGGTTGAGAGCCAGTTTGATTTTCTTTAGTTTTATGTTGAATTTTTCCTGTCAAAAATATTTAACATTGGTGAAATTATTAATAAGTGAGCAAGTTGAAATCAATTTCTGAATTTTTTCAGCTGGAAGAAATTTTTGATAAATGATATGTTCCATGAAGAATTTTGAATCAAAAATTTTTCAAGTCATATTACTGTCTCAATTAAAGAATTCAATTGATGCCCCAATCCGGTCTTGTCAATGCTAAAATTGAGTACTTGGCAAGTAAATCCAAAGAAAATGATGAATTAAAAAACCAGTGAAATTCTATTGGAATGATAGAAGAAATTGAAGGCCTGGTTATGAGAGCAATCAACATTATCAGTTGTCATCATTATGCCTCATTTTTTATCATCTGCCTTGTAAATAGTTTTGATTTAATTTCTATGAAATTTGATGCTAATTTCCTCTGTTAAACCTGGGATGCATGTGAATTGTATCAGATTTAGAACTGAATGTGCTGTTTTTTTAAAAAAGAGTTACATGTTTTGTATTTTGGAGATATAGTTTTCTTAACATCCAGTTACACCAGAGTTATTTATTTCAGTAGAACCAACATTACAGGCAGGCACATGCTAGAATTTACATCCATTTTTCCCCTGGTGTGGGGTCTTCTGAAAGGGTAAATTGGAGATCCATATTGGATTCTCACAGTGGGACACAAAACATGGAAATCAAAACCAATTACTATTCGATTGTCTGCACAAGATGTGTTTACAGAAATTTTCCATGAGCAGTTTAGGACAGGGTTAAACAAGAAATCTTTCTCAAGCTACTCTAGTCATATTTTATCAGTCTTGAAACAGGATGGGACTAGCTTATGGATCATACATTACCTGCAGAAACTGAATTAATGACCATACAAGATGATTTTTTGCCTCCAAAGTTGGAGGAATTTGTGGAAAAAAAAACATGAATTTTGCTCTATGGACTAGCAGATGTAATTGGAGGATAAAAATAGTGGGAAATTCACCCAGAAACTTGACCACTGACAGCATTCAAAAACAGGTTAGTATGTCTGCAGCTTTAATGACTACTTTAGGGAGCCAAGAATTGTGTAGCAGTGTATCAAGCTTAAATGTTGTGGATCTTTCAGGAAAATATTCTGCATATGGTTCAGATCTTAATTAAATATTCATGCATCAAGGGGATTTTCAGTGACTAAAAGGGAGCCTAGGGATCCAGAAACTTTTGAGGGAATATGCACAGTCCTTCAAAGAAGTCCTCTCCACACAGAGGATGCAAGTTTCATGGTCTTGGTAAAGAATTTTGCAGTGCGTTGTCCCATTCTATAAATAATTGGACATAATGCATTGGTGAAGCAGCAGAATATTACAGATTATAACATGAAAAATTTTCATCACTGGCTTTTTCTACAAAACACATCTTACATCTCTACATTTTTAGGTCTTTGTGGGTTTGTGCAGATTTTCATGAAGAGTTTTTTGGAGATAGCCAGTCAGTTATGAAATCCATCCAGGAAGGGGGAGTAATGGTTTTGGATGGACAATTGAAATTATTAATTTAACAAACTTATAGAAATTGCAGGATTCAATATCTTTTTAAAGGGAATGGATTACTAAAAAGGGAAAATCCAACTTGAAGTAGATTCAAGGACTTTTTGGGAAGGAGGAGTGTTTACCCAGGGGGAAAAGGGGAAGGAAAGAACAGTGCTCTACAAGTTTTAAATGTTCTTGGACATAGAGTTTCACTACTTGAAGCCAAAAATCAAGCTATGTGGGTTGAAAAACATAGTGAGGCACCTTCAAAATGTGTTATGGGGGGTGTAGTTTGGGTTCCTGGTGGACGCAGAGGCTTTGTTGCAAATGATTTATTATCCTACCCTGCAAAATGTTCCAATGACTAGATGGGTAGCTTCCCTTCAGTGTTTCTGATTCACAGTGAGACACATTCTTGGGAAGGCCTTTTGAATTTCCAACCCATTTTTGCAGTACCCACAGGTTTTATAAAATTAACCAAATGAAGACCTGGATTTTGAGTGGAGGTTTTTAAAAGCAGAAAGGAAAAAAAGGCTCACCACTTCAAAATTTTGGGAAATTTCAAGCCCTGGAGGACTATTTGCATAATTTGGAGTTCCTGGATGGATTACCAGACATTTTTGTATAGGGAATCTGAAAAGAGGTGTCCTGTTTCTTCTACTAAAACAGCCAGCCAAGAAAGTGGGTTTCCCCAGTTACACCTATTGTTTCTATGAAGCAGGGGGATCATGAAAAGGTGCTGTGGAATTTAATTGATTATCTGGGCAATTGGGAGGGGGGGGTAGAGATAACACAGAGCTCACAGGTTTGTTTATGGTGGCTTTAAATTACCAATATGGGGTGGGATTGGGTATTTGAGCTGAAAAAGATACCAAATAAGGAATTTCAGGCTTCTGCAGGAGGTGGGGATTCTGAATGGGGAGGATGAATTTTTTGGGAAGTGTTCCTTGAACATGGTGCATATGAAGGTGGATAAATAAATCTACTTACTGGTGGCTTGGGATGATCTTTTGGGATGGTTGGAGTAAAGGATTTTGGTGAAGCTATCCCTGGAGAAGTTTGAGAAGTTCCTGAAGGGGGATTGGTTTGATTTTTTTGGTTGTTTTCAGCTGGTTACAGTGGATAGGGAGGTGGATACAGTGGATAGGGGGGTGGATTTTCAAGGCCATCTTAGAAGATTGGCTCAAGCCTCTGTGGCTAAGTTCAGGAGAGTAACAGAGTATTAAATGGAGGTTTTGGGGGAAGTGGAATGTGGGAACCTGACAATCAAGGACACTTTGGTAAATATGTGTGGAGAGGTTGGCAGGAAATGAAAGCTAATGTTTCCAGAAGTCTTTTTCACAGATTAGATATTGGTAAAAATGGGACAGGGTTCCTGGCCCACAAGCTTCTTTATGGAAAGTAGTCAGTTCTTCCAGTTTAATTCAAGATGCTGACATACTTTTCCTTTGACTGGTCCAAGGTAAAATTTTGGAAAACTTGGTGGCAGCATGTTCAGGTCAGTTTTTGCAGAGTTTGGAGTCTGTTTGGAAAGCATCCAGGTGCCTGAATGAGGCTTGGGAAAAATCAGTTTGGTAGTTGGACAAGTGGTGCATGGATTTGCTGAAAGAACCACTGCAGAAGCATGAGTTGGTCCTATTGTAAAATTGGAATCTGGGGATGCAGTGGGTTAAGATTTTGGAAGAATTTGGAACAGGACTTATAGGTTGGTTAGCCATTTTCTGGGGGGGATTTATGTGTTGGAGGAGTTGGATGGAATGGCTCTGAGGTGCAAGGAGGTGACAGCTCAAATAATGATATTTTATTCCCAGGGATGTATGGAGTGGGATGAGATGGAGAAGGAGGGGGATGTGGAGGATTTCACAGAAGGGGAGGAAGATAAGTCTGAAATCCCAGAATAAATTTTGGAAAAAATGAAATCAGGATCAGAGGACAGGGAACATGGTTTGGGAATGAACAAGTTTGTGGGTCCTGCTCTGAAGCAGAGTCCACAGCTGTGGGGAAACTTTGGGGAAAACATTTCAAGTTGGGAGATGATATTTTTGGGCTCTGTGTTTTTTCCTTTATTTTCTTATGTTAAGTTGTGTGTGGTTGGATGTGGGGCCTAAAAGGATCTCTTTCTGGGGCATCCCGGGCATCCATGATTATTTTTCTCTCCTTTCCCTTGTATAATTTGGCTCTTCAGGTCTAAACATTTAATTCAAGTGTCAAAAAGGGGAAGGATGGAATGGTAATTCAAAAAAAAAAGAGAGAGAAGAGAGAATTTGTCTATATAAAAGAGTCATTTATAAGGATATATAAAAAAAGATTTTTTTACAAGATATTGTATTTTAAGTTTTTTTTTTCTTTCTTCAAAAGAAAAAAAATTCAGAAAAATTGGGCCCTCCAAAGGAATATATGGACATACCCATTGGACCAATGGTGATTGTGGAGGAGTTCCCTGTGAATGCAGGCTGGGATGGCATTTGACCAATGGAGGAGCACCAGGAATTAAGTTTTGGTTTTGCAGAGATTGGCTTCAAGAACAGCTTCTGGAAGGCCAAGTGTGAGACTTTTGAGCTCTTTGTTGCTTGAGATTAGATGTTGGCATGGAGATTTGAGTGGAAGGCAGGCAAAAAACTGCAGATTCCAGGAACAAGATTTGGAAAACAAGAGGGGGCCTGTGGGAGCACAAGAGGGATTGTAGGAATTGCCAATTCATTGGAGCCAAAAGGTTTTTTTGCAGAGGAAAATGGAAGTTAGGAAGTTAGGAATAAAAAAACCAAAAAAAAACTTACCATTCAGGGAGGAGGCAGTGAGATGAACCTCTGGAGATAAGTTAATAATAATGATCAAATGTTGAATGGAAAATGGCGCAGTTGGCTTGAGCTGGCTTTCTCAGACTTTGGGTGCAGGATACACAAGCAGGGCTGGAGGAGGAGGAATCCCAGGGCCAGGATGGTTTAGAAAGAAGGGAGAATGGGAGGAGTGGCCCAAGCATGGGTAGGACACAGAGTTGAAGGAGGAGTAGAAGTGGTGGTTTGATCCAGGAAAGGATGCACAGGTGAAGGGGGAGGTGAGGTAGAGGTTTGAGTGGTTTTGGGGTGCAGAGGCAAAGGGGGAATGGAAGATCCCTATTCTAGGTAACTCTATGTGCAAGTAGCTTTGGCCTAAGAAAGAAAATCTGGTTAATTTTCTCTGTGAGTAAGAGGAAAAATCCTGTTTTCTCTGGTTACTTCCAGAAACCCTTCCATGCAGAAATTTGGAAGATTTTTCCATGAATCCAATTGGATTTCATCATCATCAAGAACTGAAAGTTTTTCAATAGGGTTGAGGCCTGTTTTTTTACAGAAACCTTGGCTTGAGAAGGAGGGAAAAGTGCAGGGGGAGGATGTGGATGGCTGGTGGAAGTATCAACAAAAAAGAATAAGAAATGAGACTTTATACAGGGATTGAAAGCAGGTAAGCCAACATTTTGTAACCAAGATTTACAAGTGAAGGAAAAGTGTTTGCAGGATGGAGAAAAAATTGTAGTTATGTTAAGCAGGTATTTGAAGAGCAGGGGAGGGCAGGGGAGTGGAGTTGGTTGTGGCAAAGATGCTGGGCTATGACCCCATTATGGGGGGAGATATTCTGGTCTTTTATAGACACAATCCAGAGGTGAAACATGGGGTATTTTAAGGTGTAGAAGCTCTCCAGTCTGGAAAAGGACAATTTGAGCCAACAATAAACAAGCATGAGATCTGCAGAAGGGAAGAGCACACAATTCAGTTTTCCAAATGAGGAAAGATAACTGGTTGAGGGACAAAAAATAACATCAATTACCCAAATTTGAGGAGTTTGAATGGGAAGTGCATGGAACAAAAGAATTTTAACAAATGTGGAAAACAAAGAGAAATAGTTTTATGAGAAAAGCAAGTAGGAAATGAGTGCAAGACCAGATTGGGCTAGCTTTTGGTGGTAAAGCAGGTGGGATGAAGTTGAGGGGCTGGAGGAAAAATAGTGCAGCCATATGTTTAAATGCAGGAGTTTCCTGTGGAACTGTGTTCAAGGGAACCAGAGATGACAGGGATGCCAGATAGAGGGTCTGAATTGGTGTGGGAAAAGAATGCAGAGGAGGGGGCTTTGATTTTCAATTAAGTAGCTTACCTGACCAGAGGTTGCATAGGGGTTGGAAAGCTTTTCAGGGAATGTCATTGGTTTCTGGACAACTGTTGGAGAATGAGCCAGAGTGGAGGAGGAAAGAGGGGACTGGATGGTTGCATTTAAAAAGTTTTATTTACTATATAGAGGGTAGGGTTTTAAAGGGGCAGACGGTATCAAAAAATTTGGACAAAAAAAAAACCTGAATGAATTCAGAAGACTGCTTGTGAGCATTTCTGACCATTATTTTCTTCTTTGGTTATACTTTTTTGGAGCGCAGGCCTCATTGCAGAGTCACCCAAACAACTGGAATTGATTTAACAAAGGAATTTCTTATTACACACTCCTGCAGCACACCAGGAAAGAAGACAAATTAAAATTGATAAAAAAAAATTAAAATCCCCCAAAACAGAAGAGAAATGAATGAACATATCTTTCACCACCCCCAGCACAGAAGTAAAAATTCAGTATTTCCTTCTTCACTGTGCATTGATCACCACCCCCATCACAGAAGAAAACTATCTACATTCCCATATACTTCCAAACATCTCTAACATTGAAGACATAAATATTTAGTGAAACATCCCAGCTCAACACATCATCAGCATCCATAAAACTAACTACCTCAAATATTTTTCTCTTCTTCCATTGAAAAACCACCCATCCAAATGTTACCAAAAATTTTTGAAAATCACATTGACTTCCTATCTAATTTAAAACTACCCCTGATTTTTATCACATCAATAATAATTATTTCTATTTTCATTCCAACTGTAATAGAAGAGATAAATATTTGAGGTAAAATTCAAGGTCAAACCATAATCAGCATCCATGAAACCACTTCCCTAAAATAGCTTCCTCTTCTTCTGTTGCTAATATAACCCAACCAGATTTTACAAATCATTGGAGAAATCCAAATGGGCTTCCTTTCTCAGTAGAAAATATTCCTGAATCATATTGCATCAAGAATAAAATTCAAATCTTTCTTCAAACCAAGATTTTCAAAATTTACATACCTTTTAACTTAATATCTTAGTTGAAAGAAACCCCCATTTGTTTCACACCAATAATAAAAATTGGCCCGGGCTAAATTCACAACTTCAAAAATACCAAAATCACACCAAAAGGCATCATTAGCATTATTTCAGTAATTTTTTTACTATAATAACGCCTCCTGGAATGGTCTCACACCCCAGGAAGACGTGTAAAGCTTAAAAAGACATTCCAATACAAAAAATGAATTTTTTAGACAATTAAGGTTTTCCATGCCTTTTTAAGGTTTGCAGGAGTGCCTGGGCCAGGAAAACGCACATTTGGATGGCATTTTGCCCCCCCCCAAGGCCTGTAAACATTAATTGAGGCCTTTTAGGGCTACATTAATGCCTCCGGACCACCTATGGTGTCTGTCTGGGGTAGAAATTTTGGAGAATTAAATGATGTACATCACTTGAGTTAATGTTACATCTAAAAAATTTTGGATTAAAGGCTCAAAAAGATTATGAGGAGGGAGATGGAGAGGGAGATTTGTTCTGGAGAAGGCTACAGTCTGACTCAAGCGGTCCAGAAGGGACCAGATTTGGATGGGGCTTCAGTAAGTGGGCCCAGATGAGAAGGGGGAATCTGATGCTTTTCATTCAAGAGATCATAAAAGAAAGAGTATTTATAGACCAGAGAAGAACCACAATTTAGGCCTTTTAACACAGAGGAATATTCAATAAGATAAGATGTGATGAAATTGTTGAGAGTAGGAGGTTTAAAATTAGGATCAAATAGGCTTAAAGTAGTGAAATTTGTGTATCAGGAGCCTATTAAATATATAAGATGAAGTCACTGGAAGAATAAAAGTACCAGATATAAAGTAATAGGATGGCCTAGACAACAACAAGTATCAGGAAATTTTAATTTGGTTGTGAAAGATAAAGGTATGACAAACATAGAAGAATAAGACTAAGGATAGGTTGAGACAGGCTACAAGTGTCTCAAAAATACAAGATGATAATTAAGTAAATAGGCGCACTGAGAGAGGGCAGTGAGCGGACATAATATGAGGTCCAAAACTCAACAAAAATATGGTAAATCTCAATACATATCAAGGAATTCAAATCTGAGGTCAGATTTGAAAAAAAATGAAGTGTGAGAAAGATAGGAAAAATGATAAGAATTCATTTTCTTTACACAAAATTTAATATTTGTGGTGGAATTGAAATACCCTTGTACCAAACATGAAAAATGTAGAAAATTGCTATTTATGCCTACTTGGTGCTGGGAATTCAATTTTTCTTTAAGATTTCAACAAGACCTGATCAATTACTCAAATAATTATGAAAAATATTTTTAAAAAAAACATTTTTTTTTGGTGGAAATTCAAAATTTCTGATGGAATTTGAATACCTTCCCATCAAAAATAAAAAATTAAAAAAAAAGGAAACTGCTACATATCTATTTCATTAGGGGACTTTAAATATGTTTCAATTGGGTGTATTAAATTTAGAAAACCTGCCATTTGTTTTGAATGAATGCAGTGTTTTTAATTATGGGTTTCAGAAATACCCTAAACCCTCAACTGGTGTATTTAAAAACAAAATATTCCAAAGAAAAAGCAAATTTACATAATGAAATCTGCAATTTACGCATCATCCTCCATCAAAATGGAAAAAAACCATCCACAACTCCACATCATCATCAACTATATACATCCCCTTGCAAAGCCTCACTCATCAAGCCCATATTGTCACTAAAAAAAACTGCACACCAAATCACCATACAATCACTCTCAGCATTTCCAAACTATCCTCTAGAAAACTAACCAAAAATGAAATAAAGTTGACTGAATATTTGTTACCAATTTGTTAAACTTGAAAAGTCTATTTGAAAAGAAATACTTGTTATCAAGAATAAAAACTCTCCAAAATACATAGTTGGAAAGAAAAAAGCTCCACCTTTTCACATGCCCAACCCAAATAGTAAGAGGGGAAAGGATTAGGTGGATGTGGCCCAAATGAGAATTAAAAAAACTTCTAGACATCTCAAATTTATTAAGGCTATCCTTCAAAGTTTGAAGTTTAATGTTTAAAGTAAATTTCAAGGTGCAAGAGATGTTTTTTGAAGAGGAAACTGAGCCAAAGATTGATTTAAAGACTCTCACTCAGCAAGAATGCTGGGATTTATCAAATTAAATAACTGAGTAAAAATTCTGCAGGTGAAGGCCTTTGCCTTTTCAGGTAATCTCAATTATGATGGAGGTGACCAGATAAAACCTGATAGATTTCATCTATAGCCTGGAACAGCATTGATGCAGTTGATTCATGAAAATGCAAGGTTAAATGAAATGATGGCATCTGGGGTACAATCAAGGGATGACACAAGCAAATGGAAAGATTATGAATTTAATTAAGGTAAAAAAAGCAGACTGAGTCCTGGGAATTGGGAAGGTTTTGGGAAATTTGCAATGAATTAGATGTGTGACAATACAAGTTGTGAACTGGATGTTTTAAAATGACCAGAATTAGACTGAAAATGGTAACTAGGCTTGTGGAAGGTCAATGGCCATCTGAAGATGGAAATGAAAGGGTGAAAGCCCAATTGAAATTTGAATTCCAATCAGTTGTAGGTGGTACCAAAAATTGAATGTGAAATTTTATGTGATGAATGATTTTCAGGAGATAGAAGTTCACTTTAAGTTCAAAAAGTAGTAGCATATTGCATTTTATTGTTAGAATGATCTTGTGTCACACTTTTTGAATGAGGTACCTGATACTCAGGAGAGGGGAATCTTTCAAATTGATGGTAAAAAATAACCATAGATTTTAGAGAGAAACAGTTTCCTGGTTATAAAAATCCATAAGAGGGATTAATTTGCAAGTTGAAGTCCATAGATATAGAAGATCATGGGCCTCTGGGGATTGGAAGAGGTTTGAGAAGTCCTATTTCATTTTCTTCCCTGTTTTTATTCCTGTTATAAAGTTAGAATGAAGAGAGATAGTTGTTTACATCCTTTTTCATAACTTTCCAGGAAAAGTCTCTTTTCACTAGTTCAGCAGATTTCTTTTGTGCTGGGTTTCCTGCAGGTGGAGTGTTGTGGCACTGTTGAAGTATTTCCAACTTTAATGTGTTGGGATTTTTTGGTATAAAAAAGTTTACCTTTAACAGGATTAAGCCACTGGTATAATCTAGAGAGTAGTTACTTGCTTCCTATTTTTTAAATATTTTAATAATATCTTGGCAAAAATTTTCAGCTTGTTGAATTGCAGTCAATTAACCCAGCTAATCATCCATAATTATAATAGAAATATTAAAAAGGTTGGAAGCTCCAACTTCATATTTTCTCAGAAGTCTTTTGCAGTTAATTGGATTCTTTGAAAAGTATGGTGTCACCCCCACTGGACAAAAATTGGCCCAATGTGACCAGATATCTGTTATGGAAGAAGTATTTCTGAGTTGTTAAGTTATTTTGAAGTTGAATTCAAAGATAAACTCTTCCAAAGGAGACTGTATTCTGGTGAAAAAATTTGAAGAAATGAATTATCTTGAATAAAAGTGGTCATTCAGGAATCAAAAGGGCTCAGTCCTTATCAATAGATAAGCACAAACTGTCCAAAAATCAAACAAAATTTAAAAAATTTCTTTATCATTGATCTCATAGTTGATTTCAGCAGTGGAAATATTTCTAATGTTAAAAGAGGCTGGGTGTTTTTTTTATTGACAGTCACTTGTTGCAACACAGCACACAAGGTGTTACATTCTCAGTTTTTGGGTAAATCTACATGAATCGATGGAAATACTCTTTTTATTTAACAGAGAGAGTACTTGAAACATAGTTAATGGAATCAGTCTCAAGGTATACTTGAATATGGTGATCAAATTTTTAGAGGATTGGGGATTTGGTGAAGTGTTGCTTGATGGTTTAAAATTTCTGCATTTCTTCTGGGGGGAGGATTAATGGTGAGTTACTTCCAGTTACTGAAGTGAGATGGAAGACCTATTTATAGTATTTTTAAATGAAACTGCAATAGAAGTTAGAAAATAATTAAAGTATACAGGGTTTTACTGTTCTTAGAAACAGGCCAATTGAGTATTTCTTTTTCCACTTTAGAGCTTTACATGAAGTTGCCCTATCCTGAGACCAAATAACCAAGGTAGTCCGCAGATGAGGTATGGAAATTGCATTTGGAGGCCTAGGAAAAGAGTTAATTCTTCTGAGTATGTTTAGTACTTCCTTCAAATGGTTGATGGGTTCCTGATTTAGAAAAAAACATGATATTGTTGAGGTAAAGTAACATGAAAATTGTGATGAGGTCATAGAAGATGTCATTGAAAGTATCTTGGAAAAATGTGGGAGAATTGGTTGGCCCATAGGGCATAACCAAGTATTTATAGCTGTAGAATTGAGACCTGAAGGCAGCAAGGTGCTTTTCTTCTTCAATAATTCAAATAAGTTTGTAAGAACCTCTGAGGTCAATTTTGCAATAGATGGCAGAAACTGAAAATACTTTCAGCAAAAAATTCATTGGATGAATTTGATAATAGTCCTTCCTTTTCAAAGCACAAGTTTTTTGATAATTGGCACATAATTGTGAGCCCCCATACTTCTGTTTGAAAGAAATGGCAGGTGATCCAGATCTTGAGGTTCTGGGGCAGAGAAAACCCTTCTCTAGATCCTCTGCTATGCAGGCCTGTAGGTTTGACATTTCTCCTTAAGATAGGGAAAATAATGGCCCAACTGGAGGTATACAACCTTCCATTTTGATATGGTAAATTTAAGCATTGTGTGGAGGAATTTTATCTCCTTTTTTGTAGAGAATATATCTCAAAAAGAAGGTAATCAGTGGGAATTTCCTCCAAAACAGTTTTTATTTCTTCAGGCTCTTTTTGATGTTGAAACTCATCCCAGTCAGGTTATTTTTCCTTTGAAAGAGAGAGAGGAAATTAAGAAGAGTTAACCAAATGAATAATATGCAGTGGTGTATCCTTAATATCTTTCTCCTTTGAGATGAATAAAAGTTTCAGTAAATATATGATAATGTAGGAAAAGGGTTGAAATCAAATGAAATTGGAAGAAGTTTTGAGGAGAATGCAAAGTTTCTGATGTGAAGGAAGTTTCATTTGGCTGCAGCACAAAAGGCAGAGTATGAAATGGGCCAGCTGTAGCAGGAATTGCCTGTTTGAGTTGAACAGGATTGGAAGTTTAATTTTTTAGCTGTTTTCTTGGGATGATAAGCCCCATCTTCCAGTGATAGATAAATTTGATACCTAGGATGGTGTGGTCAGAGATAGGTGAATCAAATAGAAAAAATTACCGTTTGAATCTAGGAGATGAAGGAAGTGAAATCACCCATTTTCAATTATGATCAATCATCTTGGAAGGTTATTTAATAGGACTGAAGATGAAGAGAGGGATAGGTTTTCAAAAAGAAGCAGGATTTAAAGTTTACTTTTGAACCATTGAGTTTTCCATTAAAGATTGACTTGTGTCTGAATAAATAAAAACACTTTAATTAAAATACTTAAAAAATAGAATAAAAGTTAAGCCTTTAAAGGGTTTTTCTGAGCATTCTTGTTCAAATTTCTCCACTATATCATAATCAGGGTGATAATAATGGATTGCTAAAAAATTACCACCTAGTTTTTGTTTTTCTTAGGATGAGCATTCAAATTTTACAGATTAGAAATAGAAAGTGGGTCGACAGGTTTCCTCCTAGATTCATCTTTCTTGTGCTTAACACAAAAGTATAGAAATAGAACCTCCTTTTCCCTTCTTGCCTTTTTGAGTTCCTTAAGTTTTCCATCTGGGTAAAGATAGGGAGGAGTCCTGGTAGTTTGGGTAGATTAAGTTGACTTTTTTTACAAGCTATCAGGCTTGTTAGCCATAACTTTTGCCTTTTTGGAATTTTTGGAGATATAATTAGATTGGGAGAAAGTTTGAGGTTTAGGATGGTTGGATTGAAAACATTTTTGTTTCAACCTTTCATGGTAAGTTTTATGTTCTTTAAAAACTATATCCATGAGATCCTTTAGAGTTTCTTGAGAGCCATCATACCTAAATAATTGGCCTAGAAGGTGTAAATGAAGGCTTTGTTCAAAATAGAAGTAAAAGGCTCTGTCCCCCCATCCAGAAAATTCGGTCATGAAGGATTTAAATTCTGTTGTGTGGGTGGAAGAATAGAAAGATTCCTTAATCTTCAAGTTTACAAGTTCCTTTTCAGCCTTTAAAATTTCAAGTCTGTTTCCAAATAGGGTGTGAAGTTGCACCAAAAATTGGAATCATGAGTTGAGGAGGAAAGAGGACACTTTATTAAAAAGTTGATCCAGGCAGGGTTGGAAGAATAAATCTTAACTTCCAGAGAGATACAATATTTCAAATAAAAACTTCTTTCAGTCCAACCTCAAAATTCATTTTTCATCTGAAAAGATAATTTTGAAGGATAATATAGATGGCCATATTTTTCTGGGTTTAATGTCTACAAACTTGTGCAGTGAATTCATGGAAGGAGTCTGGAAGGTTCAAGATTTAAAATTAATGGTTTATGGAGATTGCAAAGGTTTTTCCACAGCTTATTTCATGTTCTGGAGAAAGGATAGGAGATTAGGGTCCATAGCGGAGGTAAGAATTTGAGGTTGGGAAGCAGGATTAGGGACTGCAGTAGAAGCTTAATTTGGGGATACTTCTTGAGGTTTCATAGTGGGTTAATTGAGATTATTTAATATCCTTGAATCAAATACTGAGGGATCACTGACCCTTTTTTCCTTTCCCTCAGGAATGAGGATCATACTGGGATCATAGGATGGTGATTCTAATCCAAAGCCTGCTTGTGAATACTTTCCTATTACACAATCAGTGATACTTCTATGTTCAGGAGGGGAAGGAGAAAGAGAAGCTCTAGGAGGATCTGAGGAAGTATATCAGTGCCCATGAGGTGATAAATCTCCAGAATAGGAGTTAATTAATTCCCCATGGGCTTGAGGAGTTGTCCTGCTCAGTTGCATTGAGAGAAGAAACTCTTCCTCTTGCTGCTTGATCAAGAAGACCACTAATTATAGTAGAAGGTTTTACATGTTTGGCTGGTATGGTTTTGAATTAAACCAGAGAGGGGAAATTTACCAAAAGAATTACCCAGAGAATAATGAAGAAACAAGGGAAATTATGAAGATAAAAATTCCAAAGGTTGAAGAACCAAGGTGCCATTGAAACTTTTCAAAATGGAGTCAAAGAATTTGAAGAAGAATCAAGGTGTTCCAAGTTTAATAAAATTGGGTCAAAGCAAGTTGAATCTGGTCAAATAAAGTTAAATCATGTTTAAAATTGTTGAATCTGGTTGAAGTAATGTTTAAGCAAAATCAAATTTCATCAAAGCTTTTTTAAAGAACTTATATGGAAGTAATAGGCAAGTTTAAAATGTTGATGGGGGATCTGATAGTGTTCTCAGAAAGGCAACACTCTTTTTAGATTTTCCTTTTATATATGATTGGACAAAATTTTTAAAAAACACACACAGATCCAAAAAATTGTGTAGACAGTGCTATCAAGGTTTGGATGGAATGGAATTTAATTGGATTGATTGAAGTTGGTCATCAAAGTATAATAGAATTGGAATTGATTGTGAGGAAGGAATTAGTATAATATCACAATGGCTACTAATTTGAAAGTAAAAATTGGCACAGGCACTACTACTCAAAGAACTTAGGATGAGAATATTGTGGAAGTACAATAAATGGGATGAGAAGATGAGAAGATAATTTCAGTAGTAAGGTTCTGAGGAGGAGGAGGATTGAATCCCATAAGATTAACACCAGAGGGGCAAGGTGAGATCAGTATAGCAGGCTGGTTTATGGTTTTCTTGTGCTGCAATGACACCGTCTGGATGAGGATTAAACAGTGAGAAGTAGTATACCAGTTCTTTGGGGGGAATGAATTTAGGAGAGGGAGAGAGGCCCGTATATGTGAGGATTGATGAGGAGGCCTTGAGAAATGTTTGTTTCAGACAGGAGGGAAGAGTTCCCAGGGAGTTTTCATACAGTTCCAGTGGGCTAGATTCTGTAGTTGGTATTCAGGAGTAGTAGACTTGCCCATGGTGTGAGTGATGTGTACTGATCTGGAAGTTGTGCAAAAGTTGGATCATGCACATGTACCTGTATGTAAATCTCAGAAGAGAGTGAGAGGTTAGATAACAATAAAGAGAGAGGGATCCTGGGAGAGGAGACCAGGAGCTGAAGGTATTCAGGGAAGATGTACGGCAGGTGGAGCCAGGGGTATGCATAGGTGTAAATTTAGATTGGCTGAGGTCTTGAGAGATTGGATTGGACTGAGGCTGAATTGAAAACTGTGGTGTGGCAGGTATTGAGTTATTTTGAGTAGTGTTGAAGGGTGTTGAGTAGTTTTGAGTGGTGTTAATTAGTTTTGAGTGGTGTTGAGCTGTTTTTAGTTTAGTTGAATGGTTTTGAGTTGGGTTGAGTAGCATGGAGTGGTTTTTCTGGAGTGGTACTGAGTGGTATGGTGTGGTTCTGAGTGGGAGAAGGAAGGCAAGGTTATTTTTTATGAGAGGATTTCTCCACTCTGTGAGGTGAGAAGGGAGCAGGAAATCAATCAAAATCAAAATTCATATGATATTATTCTTGAAGAATAAATCAAAAATGTGGACTAAAACTAGAGAGGGTTTTGATTAAGGAATTTTAAGTTAGAAAAAAAAGGGGGGTGGGATGGAAAAACCACTCTAAAAATTTACAAAAAAAAAAAATATTTTTGGGGATTTTGAGAATCCCTCTATAAGCCTATTCCACCAGAAATTTCCAAAAATTAGTGCAACAGAGGGTACAGGAAATTAGTCTATAAAGCTCCTCAATCAGCCCTTCATGAAGTTACTCTTGGGTTTGAGGCAAAAAGTTAGGGTATTGAATACCTTTAAAAAAATTGCAAATGGGGATATTTGTGAAAACTTGACTAATCCCAAACTTGTCTGACGTCATGGCTTGAGAAGCAAGCATGAACTTGGAACATTGCCACGGTCATGAATATGCAGACTACTTAACCTAAACATGTATGTCAGGATGAATGGCACAACCACAATCCATTTACTCTGTCCTTTTCCTATTTATATGCATTGTTGTTGCATTCATTGTGTGTCCTTGGGAGAACTTGAACAATTGTATTCTGACCAACCTGTCATTTTCACCCAATGACTCCATCCAACATACTCATTTTTCTGTTCTCCCTGACACCATAAATGTCATAAAACGGTCTCATGTGTGTTCACCTTTTTTCAGGTAAATGGCCATTGTTTTCTTGCTTGTTTTTTTTTCTGCAATCTTGACCTCTCTTGTGCCTAATGAAATGAAAACAAACTTTTTCAGTCTGAAACTTTTACAGATTTACAGTCCCAGCGCACTTCAAAAATTGCAAAAGGGTGGACTCCCTATCCTCAAACATGAGCAACAAAGACATCACAAAACTTCTCTCATTCATTCCCATCCTCAACAGCACAAACTTCAGCATATGGAAGGGGAGAATGAAGATTAATCTCCAATCTAAAGACCTCCTCGCTGTATGCAAAAAGGAACCCGCCAAAGATGCCAATGCCTCAACCATAAAAAAATGGAACAAGGCAAGCTATGAAGCAGTTGGGATCATCACCAGTCGCATCAACCAAACAGTCTTCATCAAAGTCATGGACGCCAGCACTGAAGACAACACCTGTATTCTCTGGACCAAAATAAATAGTCAATACGCTTCCACAACAGCACTGAATAGAGGACTTGTGTGGATGGAATGGGAGGCTCTATCTTACAAGGGCAACCTCCAAGAGTTCATTCAAAGATGCAGAAAAACTATTTTAAATGTAGCTTCTGTAGAAATCAAAATCCCGGACAACATATTGTCCTACTCAATCCTTGGAAAACTGTGCAAAGACACTCATCTGTTTCATCTCATTGATGTACTTGCCATGGACAAATCAGCAGTTGAAAATCCAAACAACACGCTCATGCAACTTCAGAGTTTTGTTCACCACTTAAAATTGAAGGATTTCTCCAAAGAAAATTCAGCACCTGAAGCCACTGCACTCAATACCTCAGGCAACACCAGCTACCCAGAAAAAACTGTCTACTACTGTGCGGATGGGAAACACAACCCCATGGTCACAATTCATAAAGCTTCAAAATGTTGGGTCAAGTTCCCACACCTTAGAACCAAAAGGAAAAAGTCCAACAATCCCAAAGGCGCCTCAGCTCACATCACTATTGCTGCCGCCTACCACATGGATGGACACAAAAGTCTAGAAAACACAACTTGCCCAAACTTGTCCATAGCCATAATTGACTGTGGAGCACTGCACCACATGTTCCATGAACTTGACAATTTTGAAAACTTCAAATCTTGCGCTCCATGGCCTGTCACCACCGGGGATGAACACAGTCAGCTGCTGGCCAAAGGAAGAGGAGATGTTATCATAACCATAGGCAAAATCACTCACTGCTTGTCCAACTGTCTGTTTGTGCCCAAACTCAAACAAAACCTAGTCTCCCTGCTGCCCCTCATCAAGAAGTCAATCTCCATCAACAGAGAAGGGAAAACATTCCAAATCCTGGATGGAAAGAAGACGCTTCTGAAAGGCAACATTGCAAACAGACTAATGGTGGTCGACTTCATAGTCCCAAAGATTTCAAAAGCCTATCTTGCCTCAGCACACTCAGAAATCTGGCACCACCGGCTGGGACACCCCAACAATTGAGTACTCAAATTGATGGGCTTCACCGGCGCCAATTCCACTGATTGCCCAATCTGCAGGACCTCAAAGGCCACAGCCAAGCCCTACCTCAGTCACTTTGATGAAGTCAGAGCACCACTGGATTGCGTTCATCTAGATCTTGTTGGGCCAATCAATCCTGGATCCATTTCTGGCTACAAATACTTCATGACCGTGGTTGATCAATTCTAATCTTTCAAATTTGTGAGGTTTCTGAAAAAAAAATCAGAAGCATTCCATCAGTTTTTCATCCTGAAAAATCTGATGGAAAACCTCCATGATTTAAAGATAAAGAAAGTTGTATCTGACCAAGGCAAAGAGTTTGTAAACAAAGATTTCCAGGAATTGGTAAACAGCAGCCGTTTTTTCCACTTGCTCTCCCCACCAGAAACTCCTGAACACAATGCCTTTTCTGAAAGGGAAAACAGAACCATTCTTGACAAGGCACAATGCTTACTTCGGGGATCAAAACTACCCAAGAGCTACTGGGGGGAAGCAGTGAACACTGCCTTCTTTCTCTCTAATCTGACACCATCACCCTCATGGATGAATTGCTTGCCATAATTCTTGTGGACCTCCAAAGCACCAGGAATCAAGAATCTAAGAGTGTTTGGGTGCAAAGCATACATATCTGTACCAAAACACCAACAAGCCTGGAAACTGGGACCTACTGGAGATGAAGGCATTCTACTGGGGTATGAAAACAACACATCCTCCTATAGAATTCTTTGCCTCCAAGACAAAAAGGTTGTCATCACCAGGCACATCAAATTTTCAGAAGAAATTTTTCTGTCATTGCAAGAAGAAAGTGCTGACAGCTTCTCTGACAACAGGTGGGACAAATTAGAACTCAAAGAAGACAATATCTTCTTTGACTTCCAAGAGGAACACCCATGGATTCTGCCGGTGAACGCTGCTCCAACCGGGGAACGTAACTCAAGTCACAGCACTGTGAGGGATACCATCAAGGAAGATACCAAGCAAATTATGGTCCCTAATATTGAACTGCCTGCCACAAATGCCCCTGAGGAACATGAAATCCCATCAAGCACAAGTTGAAAGCAAATCAGAATCATTGTTCCCCAACCCCCGACAAGACTAAAAGGAGATGTCTCTCCCATGAACATCTTACCCTACTCCCAAAGACCAAAAGTGCACCTCACAACAGCAGATACAAAAAAGACTCCAAGAAGCTATAAAGAAGCAATGGAATTGGACAAACAAGAACATTGGATTGTTGCTATCAAGAAGGAAATAGGCTCTATGGACAGATTTAAGGTATGGGAGAAGGTGGAAAGAAACGGTCAAAAGCTGGTAGGTAATACCTGGGTATTCAAAAAGAAGAGGAACCACACTGGCAAGATGGTGGAATATAAAGCACAACTCTGAGCACAAGGCTTTTCACAAATTCATGGAAAGGAATACTTGAAGACATTTGCTCCAACCGGCAGACTGAACTCCCTGAGAGCACTAATTGCACATGCAGCGTCAAAGAACCTTGACTTCCAAGAGATGGATGTGAAATCAGCCTTCCTCAATGCTCCACTAGACAAAGACGTGTACATATCCATACCCCAAGGAGTAGTTCCAAACAAGAAATTCTGCTTCTGACTCAAGAAAGCTCTCTACAGCCTAAAACAGGCCCCACTAGCTTGGTACAATTGCCTCTTGACCTGGCTGACTCAGACGGGATTCACCTTCTCTGTATCAGATGCTTGCGTTTTCTACCGAGGAGGGCTCTCCCCAATCTGGCTCCTTGTACACATTGACAATATTGCCATCTTTGGAAACAATGTTGAAAGCTTCAAAATCGATATAAAGAAAGAATTTGACATGAAGGAACTTGGAAAGGCCAAGCTTCTTCTAGGAATGAAAGTCAATCAAAGAGAGGAAAAAATCAAGCTCTCTCAAGCTCACTACGCCAAGTCAATCCTCCACAATTACAGGATGACCAACTGTAGAGCTGTAGCCACGCCAATGATCCCAAACACCCACCTTGAAACTGCGTCAGACAAAGACATAAGGAACTTCAAGCTCTTGAATGTCAACTACAAAAGCGCCATTGGATCCTTGAGCTACCTGAGAACTGCCACCAGACCTGACCTAGGATACCCCGTCAGCAACCTCTCCCAGCATTACAAACAACCCGGTATACAACACTTGCATGCATTCATGCATGTCTTAAAATATCTAAAAGGGTCTCTTCACCTTTCTCTCTCCTTTCCCAAAAATAAGCCAGAACACGTGTTAGCTTACTTGGATGCTGACTGGGGAAACTGCTGGGCCACTCAAAGATCAGTCACGCGCTACCTAACAATGTTCCACCACTGCAAAATCCTTTGGAGAACCAAGTAAACAACCCCGCGTCTCACTATCCTTGGCAGAGGCCAAATACCGTTCTCTGACTGATCTCACCAGCAAACTCATGTGGCTCCAGAAATTTCTCATTGAAATAAAATTGATCTCATCCAACCCTGGACCCAGCACTGTATTCAAAGATAATCAAGCATGTATCAACACAGCCAACAACAACTGCAACTTGAATCACCTTTGAATTAAACACGTCAAAATACAACTTCACTTTGTCTGAGAAGTCATAGCAAAATCCATCATCCAACTGCAGTACACCAAAAGCACAAACATGCTTGCAGATTTCCTGACCAAGCCAAATTGTTGACCAACACTAAATAGGGACCTACATCATTTGGGTCTTCTCAAGCTTGACGTCACGGGGGTCTTGAAAACTTGATTAATACCAAACTTGTCTGACGTCATGGCTTGAGAAGCAAGCATGAACTTGGAACATTGCCACAGTCATGGATATGCATGACTACTTAACCTAACCATGTATTTCAGGATGAATGGCACAACCACAATCCATTTCCTCTGTCCGTTTCCTATTTATATGAATTGTTGTTGCATCCATTGTGTGTCCTCTGGAGAACTTGAACAATTGTATTCTGACCAACCTGTCATTTTCACCCAATCACTCCATCCAACATACTCATTGTTCTGTTCTCCCCGACACCATAACTGTTGTAAAACGGTCTCACATGTGTTCACCCTTTTTCAGGTGAATGGCCATTGTTTTCTTGCTTTTTTTCTTTTCTGAAATCTTGACCTCTCTTGTGCCTAATGAAATGAAAAAAACCTTTTTCAGTCTGAAACTTTTACAATATTTTCTGTTTTCTTTCCATGTGACCTTGAAATCATGAAAAAAAAACCCACAGAAAAAGTTTTTTTTCTAAGAAAGATAAAGAAATCCAAATTGTGGTGTTTTCTTGAGATTTTTTGACTTTTGTTAACTTTTTGAGAGGCAGAAAAATCCAGAAAAATTCCACAAAAAATATTTTTGAATTTCTTTGATCTAAAAAAGCAAAAACAAAAGGGGGGTATTACTTTTCTCACAGGCACACTCATTTAAATCACAGATTTTTATGTCTCTGCAACTTTACTCCCACATAGAATAATCCTTTATTTCTGAAGAGATGGACCAGTAAGACTGAGTAGAGGGAGGCTCAAATGATGGTACAAAGGAGACAAAGAAGAGATGGTACCTGAACAAGGTACAAAGTAGATGAGAAGCAACATGAATGTGGAAATAAGAGTAGAGCAGATTGAGGTGAATATAGTAACTAGATACATGCTCATAAACCTAATCAAATGATAAACAAGGTTGAGATTACATAAGTTAGGTCAATACCACAAATGAGAGTTGCAGCTACGTCTACATGATGTCCTCCAGGTATCCCATACTGAGTGGCTGGTTGCGGGGTTGAGTCAGAATTCCTTCACCCCCCGTGCTTGCTAATCCATCCTGAGAGGTAAGTTGTTTGTGTTCTTCAAGAAGTTGGAGTGGACATGAGGCGACAAAATCTTGGTCATTCCATCTGCAGGATTGTCAGTTGTTGGGACATAGACCAGGGAGAAGTCTTTGTTGGAAATGTGGTGCCTAATCCAGTGCAGTTGAACATTGATGTTCCGGGTTTGGTGCTGATAAACGGGGTTCTCTAGAAGGGCTATGGCTCCCTGATTGTTGCAGAAAAGGGTAGATAGATGAAGAGGACGGTTGAAGACAGTGGAAAGTAGAGAGAGGAGTTCAGAGGCCCACAGAAGGTCTTGACCAGATTTGGAGCATGCTCAATGCTCAGCTTCTGTAGTAGAGAGGGAAATTACGGATTGTTTTGAGCAATTCCAAATGACGGGGCCATTGAGGAAGATAGACCTGCCTGTGAAGGAGCAGCAGTTGCTGCTTGATGCATGGTCAGCATTGCAGTACGCTTTGAGGCTGAAAGCGGTAGAGGGATTTCTGCCAAGGGTGATTCCCAGGTTTTTATTGCAATTGAGGTATTGAAGTAAGTGGAAGAATTGGCGTTGATGGGTGATTGAGGGATTGTTGAGGAATTGGGAGAGTTAACTCCAGGAGAAAGCAAGATCTGGCCTCCTGCACTGCACCAGATAGTTCAGGAGACCAATACCTTGATGGTAATTGAAGGAGGAGTTAACAGGGGTGTCGGCAACTGGGACTTTGGAGGGTTGTTGACGGAGAGGAGTGGAAGCTGGTTTGCAGTTTGTCATTCCAAACTTGGAAAGCAAGTTCTCAAGGTATTTGTCTTGATTTAGTTGAATTTTTTGGTTCTTGCAATCTCTAGTTACTCTCATACCCAGGACCCATTTACACTCCCCAAGATCCTCCATCTCAAACTTTGATTTCATGTTTTCCTTGAAGTCCAGAACATCTTCCTCTCTTCCACCAATAATGATATCGTCTACATGAACGTAAACAAGACAGTGTTTATTGGGATCAGAGTGAATGAAAAGACAGGGTTCCACTTCAGAGGATTTGAAATTAAGTGAGGAGAAGAAGGAAGTCAGAGCAGTGTACCAACACCAAGGGCTTTGTTTTAATCCGTAAAGGGATTTTTTGAGTCAAATTCCAAATCCCGGAGGTACTTGGATGTTGAGTTCTTCCGGGTTTTTTATGAAGATTTCTTCCTCTGGTTCACCATTGAGGAAAGCCCATTGGACATCCATTTGGTGAAGTTCCAGATCATGAGAGGCCACAAGGCTGAGAGGAATGTGAAGAGAAGGAAGGCAACCAGTGGGGGAAAAGGTTTCATTGTAGTCAATTCCCTCCACTTGTTGGAAACCTCTGGCGCAGAGACAAGATTTCCTTTTTGAGAAGCACCCATCAGCATCAAACTTGGTTCTTAGAACCCAAGTAGTATCAAGTTCTTTGACATCAGTGGGTTAAGGGACCACTTCCCAAACCTGATGTCTAATGCAGTTATCTTTTTCAGTTCCAATGGCTGCTTTCCATTGGGGCCAATCTGGAGAGTTTTTGGCTTTTGCAATGGTTTTAGGGTCAACATGGGAGGAAGGCTCAGTGAGGATGGCGTTTGCATGATGTTGTCATCTAGTTGGCAGGATTTGATTGACTGAGATGTCGGAGCCAACCTCTTTGGGAGGCTTCTTGTACCAGGGAACGTACTTGTGATGTTTGGATGGGGCTGGTGGCAGAGAAGTAGATTGATTGGAAGGACTGTTGTTGGTTGATTGATTGGAAGGATCAGGGATAGTGGGATATGTAGAAATAGGAGGGGATGAATGGTTGATTTCAGAGTCAAGGGAGACAGTAGTGGAGGAGTAGGAAGTGGGAGTAGGAAGGGTAGTCACATCAATAGGGATGATGAGGTGGTCAGGTTGAGAGGTGCAAAGGGGAGTGCTCTTGAAGGGAAATTTGTCGTGGACTAATTTTACGTGGTGATACCAATGAATCTTGTTGGAGGAAGGAACCCAGATCTTGAAAAAATTGTGATGAGGATCAAAGCCAATCAAGATACCTTCCTCTCCAGATGGGGAAAACTTGGAGTTTCTCCATTTCTTTTTAAGAAGCATAATTGCTTTACAGCCAAAAGGTGCTAGATGTTTGAGGGAAGAGGGATTACCGGTCCACCTCTCATAGGGAGTGATGAGACCTAGGGATGAGTGAGGAGTCCAATTTTCCAAGAACACAGAAGTGGTTACGGCCTTGCCCCAAAGGTTCATGGGAACTCCACTAGTGAGGAGTAGAGTTCTGGTTTTTTCTATGGTGGGGTGATTTCCACGTTCTGAGAAAGGGTTTTGTTGGGGAATGTATGGAGAGGTGGTGAGGTGCCTGATACCCTTATTGTTGAATAATTTTTGAATTTTTCATTGACAAATTTGCCTCCATTGTCCCAAACTATGGTTTGGAATTTGCATCTGGGGACGCGTTCAGCTTCATTCAGGAAGGTAAGGAAGCAGTTGTAGGAGTAAGACTTACTTCCAATGGGATAGATGAAGGCAAATAGGCTGTGACCATCAACAATTTTCAAGAAATAGCAACTACCCCCTTTGGAGATGGGGGTGATGGGACCACAGAGGTACATGTGAATGCATTCTAATTGAGAGGAGGGAGTAAGAAAGTGACCAGAGAAGGGCACCTTGGTCATTTTGGAAGTGAGACATTTGGAGCAATTGATAGGAGAGTTGGAGAGGTGAGGGAAAAGTATTTGGAGATACTTGTCGGTTGGATGTCCTAGAAACCTGTGAAGGTCTGGGGGTGAGAGGGTAGTAAGAGCATGTGGTTGTGAGAGATTTAGGGCTAATATATTGTTGGAGAATATTCCAGACATCAACTTGTGACCATTTTTGACACACTCAAACCCATTGGTGATAGGGTTAATGGAAGAACCAGCTAGCAAGTAAGGGGTCATTGATATTAAGGAGCTCGAGAGGTCCAATACAAGCTGAGCGGGAGGAATGTTGAGTGCACCAGTTGCTAAGGGAATAATGGCTCAACCATGACCAACAATTTTGAGGGGAGTACCGTTGGCAGTGTATAGGATGGAATTGGAGGGATGGAACGTGATGAAGTATTCTTGATGTTTGAGATAGTGGCCTGAAGCACCACTGTCCAGTATGATAAGATCTGGATGGGTTCTGCAGTGGCCTAGATTGGCTGTCCCCGGATGAGTTTTGCTGTGGATTTGATTAAGGGCAGCTTGATGATAAGCTATAGCCAATTCAGGATGCAACTGATGACATTGTTTGGGAGAATGAGTGGTGTTTGGATTATGGGTGCTGTTTTCACAGAAGGGTCTTTGTTTTTGATTTTTGTTTTGAATGGAGTTGGGAGGATGAGAGTTTGATACGGTGAGTGAAGTAGCTAGGGAGGTTTTGATAGAGTTGGATTGTCACTGAATTTCAAGTTCTAGGTCCAATAGGAAGGTATCCATTGGAATTTTTGCTTGTTTTCCTTAGTATTGGGAAAACTGGAGTGAGAGCATGACTGCAAAGGAAGGAGGTAAACTTTTAAGGATGATGATAGCCCAAAGAGTTTCAATGGTAGAGGTGTTGAGATTGTTGTATGAGACTTCTAGCAGGAGACAAAATGTTTTGCGGAATTTGTTGATTGAGTCTTGGAGATCACTGTTGGAAAAGGGTATGTTGTAAAGGCAATCCATCAAGTTGACTAAATTTTCAAGGGATTTAGTAGAATAATGGTTGCAAATGGAGTCCCAGAGTTCTTTTGGCTTGTATTTGGTGGGATCTTTGACAAACCTGGTAAAGTTTTGATGATCCAGATCTAAGCAAATAAAAGTGGTTGCTTGCTTCTTTTTAAGGCGGATATTGGGAGTTGTATCCTCAATGGTTTTGAGAACAAAGACATCCAAGTCCTTGTAGCCAAGCGCCGTGAGTATGCTGTTTTGCCAACTGGAGAAATTTCCAGGACCGGAGAGTTTTTTGCACAAGAGTCCTTGGTCATTGGAGGATTCCGCCATGGGGAGAGAGGGAGAAGGTGAGAGTTGAGAAGGGGAATATCCCAAGAGATAGTCTCTGATGGTTTCTCCAGAGGAGGAATCAGATACGCACAGAGATTGAAAATCATCGCTGGAGGGAGTGGACGGGGGTGGTGAAAATGGAGCAATAGTGGGATTGGCCACTTTTCAGGATTTGGTGTTCTTGACTTGCTCCTTGTCCTATTGGACGCTTGGCTGGTATTTAACTGGGCTCATAACCTGAAGAGATGGACCAGCAAGACTGAGTTGAGGGAGGCTCAAATGATGGGACAAAGGAGAAAAAGAAGAGACGGTACCTGAAGAGATGGACCAGCAAGACTGAGTTGAGGGAGGCTCAAATGACGGGAAAAAGGAGACAAAGAAGAGACGGTACCTGAATGGGGTACAAAGTAGATGAGAAGCAACATGAATGTAATATTTTGGAGAGGCAAGCAGGAAAAGGAGACGAAAACACAATAGAAGTGAGAAGAAGAGAAAGGTAGGCAAAAACAAAGAGATGGACCAGCAAGACTGAGTTGAGGGAGGCTCAAATTATGGGACAAAGGAGACAAAGAAGAGACGGTACCTGAAAAAGGTACAAAGTAGATGAGAAGCGACATGAATGTGGAAAGAAGAGTAGAGCAGATTGAGGTGAATATAGTAACTAGATACACGCTCATAGACCTAATTGAATGATAAACAAGGTTGATATTACATAAGTTAGGTCAATACCACAAATGAGAGTTGCAGCTACGTCTACATGATGTCCTCCAGGTATCCCATACTGAGTGGCTGGTTGCGGGGTTGAGTCAGAATTCCTTCAATTTCATGGGTGTTCAGGAATTCATTTTGTTTGATAATTTTATGCCGCAGACCTTTAGCTCACTATCTAAAACCCCCATAACAAATATTTGGTAATTTTGGAAGCATTAGAGCACATTAAAAAATTCATTCCAAAAATCAAAGAAATCAACTTTCTCATTGCATTTTTGGATTGGTTTCTTTGCCTTTTTAAGAGATTTTTTTGGTAATTTAATCTCTAAAAAATTTAAACAATCAATCAAAGATCTTTTTTATTTTTTTGGTGATTTTTTGAATTTATTCTTGGCCTCCAAAAATTGAATCCAATGTAAAAACACTTTCAAATTACACATCCATTTCAATGATTTTTTTTTTTGCACATCTGGCATCAAAGTTCCCCTCAATTTTTTTCACAGAACTGTAGAAAAGCATCCAAAAATGAAACTTTAAATTATTATAAATTATTTTCACATATTTTACCCCACAAAATAAAGCAGTCAAAATAATTATTTGTTTCATCTTTGGATGCTTTCCTAAATTTCTGTAAAAAAAATTGAATGGAACTTTTATGCTAGATGTGGATAGAAAAAAACATTGAAAGGGATTTGTTATTTTGAAGTGTTTTTATGTTTTATTCAATTTTGAGGGGCCCAGAATAAATCCAAACAATCCCAAAAAAAATATTAAAAAGCTCTTTGATTGTTTGTTTAAATTTCTTAGATGTTAAATCACCAAAACAAATCTGCTAAAAAGTCAAAGAAAAGGATCCAAAAATGCAATGAGAAATTTGATTTTTTTGGTTTTTTGAATGAATTTTTTGAGGTGTAAGGATACGTCCAAAAAATTCTAAAATGAATAATAGAAAGCTCTTCTATTTTCTGTTTAACTTTCTGACAGCTTAATTCACCCAAAAACAAATAATTAAAAAGGCAAAGGAGAGGATCCAAAAACACAATGAGAAATTTGATTTTTTTTAATTATTTGAATGAATTATTTAAGTTGTAATTTTACATCCAAAAAATCCCAAACAGATAACAGAAAGGTCTTTTATTGTTTTTTTAATGGTCTGAAACCTTAAATGACAAAAAAAATTAATTAGAGAGGCAAAGGAAAGGATTTACAACTGCAACAAGATTTTTTTTTTGATTTTTTAAGGTGCTCTAATGCTCCAACAATTAAAAAAGTTTCTTCATAAGAATTTCAGAAACCAAGCTACAGGCCTGCGCCCTCTAATTTACAAATAAATAATTTCTTGAAACACCCATGAAATAAAGGATTTGTCTGTGTGGGAGTTATGTCATGCAGATGTAGAACACCCATGATTTAAAGGATTGCACCCATGAGAACATTAATGCCCCACCCCCAAAAAAACTGCAGCATAGAGGATCCATAATGGTTCAAGAAGAACCCTCAAAACTAAGGGTAAAAAATGCAGAGAAGCTGCCTATTTTTCCCTTTTTTTACTCATTTTTTTGAAGGAATATTTCAGGGGCTTATTAAGCTTACCCAAAGCTGCTGACAAACATTTTATCACTGGATGAGCTCTAAGCACATCAGCTTAGAAAAGGCAGTCTTGAGTACCACATTGAGCATCAAGCCTGACTGGATGAGGTACAAGTTGGATGGACTTGGTGGAAACAAGGAGGGAAAAAAAAGGGGAATGTTAAATTCACGGCTGATTGAGCCTTGCACACGGTTTGAATAGGGCTGTGTGGGAGGCCACATGGTCCAATCCAAGCCGTGTACAACCCCCACTGCTCAAAGAGTTGCGTGGCCAACCCAGCCTGGTCCGCCGGCGTGTGGGATTCCACACAACTACATTCAAGCTTTGTGGAGTTGTACACGGCTCAAATGTAGTTGGGTGGCATCCCACACGCCACTGGACTGGGGCAAGCCAAAAAAAAAGGAATGAAAGGGTACTAACATAACCCATAAACTAGATAAACCTTCCAAAAAAGCAGAAATCAAGCAAAAAATCAAAAATGTTCATTTTTTGGTTAAAAAAAACAAACAAATAAATAAATAAATAAAAAACAAAAAAAACTGGTACTATCCAATGGACTATCCCTAAAGTAAAAAGACACAAAAAAACAAAAGTAAATGGAATAGCCCTAAATTAAAAACACCAAAAAAAAGACAAGTAACTTGACATTGACAAACCCCAAAGTAAAAACACCAAGAAAAAGACAAGTAACTTGACAAGCTCTAAAGTAAAAACACCAAAAAAAGTACAAATAACTTGACAAGCCCTAAAGTAAGTTCAACTTGACTAGCCCTAAAGTAAAAACACCAAAAAAAGTACAAATAACTTGACAAGCCCTAAAGTAATTTCAACTTGAATATCCCTAAAGTAAAAGGGCCCAAAACTTAAAGAAGTCTTTTGACCAGCCCTAAAGTAAAAGTGCCCAAAAAAATACAAGTCTTTTGACCAGCCCTAAAGTAAAAACACCCAAAAAAAACAAGTTCAACTTGTGTTAAGCTGATCCCATCCCAAGCTCAACATAAGTTAAGCTTGTGATGGAATAAGCCCAACACTAGTTGAACTGAATTACCATTAAACTCTCATTCAAAACACTCAATATAATGATTTTAACTCAAAACACTCAACATAATGATGTTCAAAATGTGATAACCCTTTATATTAATAGAAATTGTTAGCTGCATTAGAATTAAAATTTATATGAAACCCAATGATGAAATGAAGTCAAAGTCTATTACAATCTAGAATAAATTTGCAGTTGATCTTTGAGATGATAAAACCAAGCAGAGGCTTTCTTAGAAATCAAGTAACATGGTTTTGCTACAATGGGCAGGATTGGAATCATTTCTCCCTCAAGTACTAATAGAACCCAGTGGTTATTGTTTACAAAGGAAATGAAAATTGAATCTGATTGATCAGTAACACCATTTTTCATTGGAGTATAAGTATCACATGACTCCAATGAAATGAAACATATAGGTCTGAAATATGTGTCTGCTATGATTTGAACCATATCAAATTTAGCCAGCCATTTTGAGGAGGGAATCTTTTCAGTGATGTCTTTAACATCAAGTCTTTTTTTAATCTTTCCAACCTCCTTTGCACCACCAAGCATCTTAATGTAGCATGCTTTATGTTTCTCTAATGTTTCAATCATTTCCTTCCTAACTTTAAACCAACCATGTTATTGATAACCAAGAGATTTAGCAATGACTCTAAATCCACAATTCCCATCTAGAATTGGATCCCAAACCTCATCCAAGAACTTAGGGAATTTTTTGGGTATTTGATTGAGGTATTTCACGTTTGGTTCCTATCATGAAAACTAACTTAGTAATAATTTCTTTAATCAGATCAATTAAATGAATACTCACCAAAGATGAGCTTCTGGTTGAGCTTTGCTGCACATTCTCTTCCTCTGAAGAGGATTCTGATTCCAAATTAAGTGATCCCAATTCACTTTCAGCCTCTTCCTCTGAACTATGAAATTCAGATTCAGATTCTGCCAACTTTGACTAACAATTCATCATTAGTTAGTAACTAAGTTCATTAAACCAAAAAAATGAACATATCCCAAAAGAAAAGACTTACAATCTTTTGTCTTTTCTTGTTTGGAGCACTTCTAGTTCTTTTTTGCCCCTTGAGTTTATTTTCAACATTCTCAAACCAAGATGGTTCTTGCCGCATATATGTCAATTTTGGCCTGCCCCTACTTGATTGTAAGACTTTAGGTTGAAGTCTTGGATTTGCTCAATATTTTGTAATATTCTGAATGATATACCTTAATTGGCAGCTTTGCTCATGATCTTGAGATTCCAAGATCATTGCATTCACTTTTTCCCGTAACTGAGGAATGCTTAGCATTTCATCAAAATTGCACTTGAAAAATCCAAAGGATCAACCATAAGTGAATTAGGAATCATTACTCAAAAAGAATTAATTGTTAGAATCTAAGTCTTATGTTTATTTGTTCTTTCTTACAGACATTTACTTGTGAACAAATCTCTACATAATGTCTTTGGTATCTTTGGGTCAGTTGTTGTTATGTGCACTTGTTGGTGCATTGTTTTTCTCAAACTCTTTTCTTCTTGTTCTATTTCCTTTTTGCCTTATTTCCACTTCTCATGGTGACTTACACAGTTGGATGCCTTGATTGTGCTATCTCAATCCTCCTACATTTCACATGTCACCAATATCCTCCTGTGTCTGGCGTGGACACTTTAATCTCCATAAAACCAATTTCTTTCTGGTTTCCTCAATTCCAACCGTTGTGTCAACAGGTACAACAATCAAGACCAACAACCAATACTTAATACAACTAATCAAATCAACCACCTCTTCCTGTTCTTCACTTATATCTCTCAAGCTATAACTTGATTGTGATCTGCAGGCAGCAATTTTGACCATTGCAAGAACTGGTTCTCCAGCTTACCAATCAATTCAAACTCATCAACTTCTTGTGCAGGTCCTTCAAGGCACTCTGTGGAATCTTTCAATGAATTCTTTCTGGATTTTCTCTACCTACTCTGGCTGATCTCTATCACTTTAAATCAATCATTAGCTCTCTGATCTCAGCCAGATTAGTTCTCTGTTGGCTTTTTCCATTTCATTTCTTCATCACATTGTCACAAAGTCTCACACTCATTTTTTGCTTGAAATCAAATCCAGTCTTCTCTTGGTGACCAAACCTTTTTCTCTCATGGTTAAAAGCCTATCCGCTTGATATGGATCAACCGGGATCATCAACAAGGCCAGAAACAGGGGGGGAAACAACTTGCATGAACTACAAGTCCCTAGCCATCAAATTTCTCATTGAATCCACTCCTCTACTCACAGCTGACAATTACAGCATGTGGAGAAATAAATTTGAGAAACTATTCAAACTACGGGGCATTTTTACTATCATGGACAATCCTGACGAGTCAATACGCTTGGATGAGGAGATCAATCAAGATTTTGTGGCTCACATCATGGCCAAAATGGACTCCAACACCTAAAATAATGCAATCAACAATTCCAAGCTCATTTGGACCTCTACTCAAAACCACTTTGCTTCATCTCAATCTGAAAACAGAGCCAGATTCTTCAATGGGTTTCTTCACTTAACCATGGAATCAAACATAGATGCGTTTGTTACCTCAGTGAAGGTTTATCTCAAGAAAATGGCCAAAGTTGGCATCAAACTACCTACCATCATAATCCCTTCTCTAGTTCTTTTCAAATTCCCCTCCTTGATGCAGAAAATGAAATCACAAATCATGCATGCAACAACAGAAATGAAAATTAATCTTGTAATCAACCATCTTATCCAGCACAAGAATGAAGTAATTGCTCAAGAGGAACATGCCAAACCTGTCAACGTAGCCTTGTATCAAGGCCCTAGGTGCAAGAACAGTCAACAAAATCAAGCTTTTACCAGCCACTCAGCTAGTTCTTGTTGGTTCAAGTTTCCCAAGCTCAAACCTCCAAACCACCACAATCATGGGAAGAAATCCAAACAGAAACACACAGACAAGGCTCATTTTTACTCCTTCTTCTGCGGGATTAGTGTCAACACTGAAAGTCTCCCCAATTGGTACATTCTTGACTCGGGATGCTCAGTACACATGATCACCAACAAAGACAGGTTCAACAGAATTCAGCTTAGCAACAGACTTGAAAAAATCTTGACCGGCAAGAAGGAAGCTGCAATCACCATACAGGGAACTTTAGAGGCTGTGCTAGCCACCAAGGACTCTTTCATCATTCTATCAGATTCTGTATGGGATCCCAAGTCAACAGTCAATTTTATCTCCCTAGGAGCTCTCATGATCAGAGGTGCAATGCTCAACGTCAAACCCAAATGTGATCCAAGCACCTTCATTCTACACAAAGACAGCCAAACTCTTTTTTCAGGTACTATCAGCAACAATCTTTTTGTTATAGACATGATTTCCAAAGCCAGAGCATGCTACTACTCCTCAGCCAAACTTAAGAATATTCATTGCTTGCTGGGACATGCTGTTTTAGGACCAATGGAGAAATTTCTGAAATACACCATTCCCTCAGCTGATAAAGAAGCATTCAAGTGTCTGAGCTGTGACAAGGCTAATATCACTTGCAAACCTTTCTCTCTTCAGAAAACCACTGCTTCAAAATGTTTTGACAAGATACATCTGGATCTAATTGGACCAATCAATCCCACCGCAAAGGGTGGATTCAAATAGGTCTTGAATATTGTTGACTCCTACTCCAAATATCTGGCAAGTTTTCCTCTCAAAGCAAAAAGCAACACAGCCAACATAATCATCTTCATCATAAAAAATGAACATCAAAAGAAAAATTGCTACCCCAAAGAAGTCTGTTCCAACGGTGGTGGGGAGTTTGTGAATTCCAAACTTCAAACTTAATATTGAATGCGCCAGATCAATCAAATCATCAGTGAACTGTATCACTCACAACACAATGGCAGAGTCAAGCAAGCAAATAGAACAGTGATCAAAGCTGCAAGAGCCACCATCTCTGACTCAGGACTACCAAAATCTTGTTGGCATGAGGTGATTAAAGGATGCTGTCTCATGCTAAATCAAATTCCAAAACAAAAGGATGAAGACTCACCCTGGATGAAGATTCACCGGAAAGAATCACTCACAACACAACGGCAGAGTCAAGCAAGCAAATATAACAGTGATCAAAGCTGCAAGAGCCACCATCTCTGACTTGGGACTACCAAAATCTTGTTGGCATGAGTTGATTAAAGGATGCTGTCTCATGCTAAATCAAATTCCAAAACAAAAGGATGAAGACTCACCTTGGATGAAGATGCATGTGAAAGATCTGCCTAAAGACTACATCAAACCCATAGGCTCCTCTCTCACCTACAAGCTCAATCACACAGACATAAGGTCCAAACTAGACAAAAAACAAGCATCAGGGATCCTGGTTGGTTTTAATCTGCAACTTCTTTCTTACAAAATCATCAACTCAACTGGTAAAATCATTGACACAAAACACATCATCTTCAACAATCAAAAACAGGTCAAAATCTACAACAAACACAATCCAACAGAATCTCCAAAACTCCTCTCAATCATTCCACCCAGTGCGGCTCCCGCTCTAGAAAACTGCAAAATCAAAGAGGAATCACCATGTGGGACCTCAGAGATTGAAATCAACAATAGCTCTATCTGTGAATTGTTGGTTGAACGCAATCTGCAACCTACATTACAAAATTGAGACAGGATCTCTAAACTGGATCCGTACGGATTCTTCTCAGATAAGATGCCTCAGAATCTTGAAGAAGCCATGCAAATCCCTCACCGGCAAGAATCTGAAACCAAATAATTTGCTACAATTGAGGATCAAGAGCTTTGGGAGTAATTAGATGATGACAAAGTCACCAACCCTTTGAACACGGTTTGCGTGTTAAAGATCAAACACAATTCCCACGGTGAACCTGAAACCTAAAAAAATCAAATATGTGTTCAAGGATTCAGTCAAAGATACGGACTCAATTACCTCAAAACGTACGCACCCACAGGCAAAGTGGCTTCTTTGGGTGCAATGCTAACTTATGCTCTGACAAAGGCCTACAGCTGTTGCAACTTGACATCAAGGGTGTGTTTTTGCACTCTGAACTCAAAAAGCAAGTTTTCATCAAAACTCCATTTGGTTGCAACTGCAAATCCAAATACCTTTAACTCAAGAAGTCCCTTTATGGACTCAAACAAGCTCCTTGAAACTGGTACTGCATGTTAAGTAACTGGATCAAATCTCAAGGATTCACTAATTGGATTGTGACCCATGCTTGTACATTGGTAATGATGGGAGCTCTTCTGTCTTCTTTCACATGGACAAATTTTTGGTGGCGGGCAACATTGATCACTTCAAAGAAGCTTTTCTAACCAAGTTCAAGAATTCATCAGCTCACAAACCCAACACCCTACTAGGAATGAAGGTTGTTGTGCAGGAGGGACTCATTCAACTGTCATTAACTTTGCATATTGATAAAGTTCTAAGCAAAATGAATATGGTTAACTGCAGAGCTGTCTCCACACCTCTCACTCCCAGCCTCCATCTACCACCAGTGAGTGGTGACAATCACCAAAATTTCTTGGACTTGAACCTCAATTATTGCTCTGCAATTGGTTGGTTGAATTTTATTGCTGGCCTTGCTTGCCCAGAAATCAGATTTTCCATATCCAGCCTAGCCAGACATTTCAAAAAAACCAGGTTTAAGTCATTGGAACAAAGTATTCCACATGTGGAAGTATCTATCTTACACCAAAGATCTAAGCCTTGCTCTAGGACATTGATTGATCTCAGACCAACTCATCTGCTTCAGCAATGACACAGTATTGAGGATCTCTCAAAGAGGATTCATCTGTTCCTTCAAAGGAAGTCCATTATATTGGAAAAGTAGAAGGCAACAAAGTATTATGCACTCATCCACCAAGTCTGAATGTGTGGCCCTATCCAGCTGCCACTTAGAAGCTTGCTGGTTACAGAAACTCATTGAAGAGATCTATTGAACTAAGTTCAAATGTTCTCTCCATCTCATCAACAATAAAGGACTAGAAAAAAAAATAAAGAATTTTGGGTCTATCTCAAAAGAAAAACATATCAATCTGAAAACCAAAATCCTTTGGAACAATTATGAAAACATCCTAATCAAACTCAGACTAATACCTTCTCTCTTGATGACAGCGGATGCCTTGACCAAGGCTGCAAACAAAACCTCTACAAATTGCCTTGTAAATTCATTCAGTTCTCTGTTTCATTGATTAATGATTTGAGCAGGGCTTTTAGAATCTAAGTCTTATGCTTATTTGTTCTTTCTTACAGATGTTTACTTGTGACCCAATCTCTAAATATTTTCTTTGGTATCTTTGGATCAGTTTTTGTATGCACACTATTTTGTGCATTTTTTTTCTCAAAATCTTTTCTTCTTGTTCTATTTTATTTTTGTCTTATTTCCACTTCTCATGTTGACTTATGCAGTTGGATGCCTTGATTGGGCTATCTCAATCCTCCTACATCTCACATGTAACCAATATCCTCCTGTGTCCAGCGTGGACACTTCAATCTCCAAACCACCAATTTCTCTCTTTGTTCCTCAATTCCAACCGTTGTGTCAACAGGGACAACAATCAAGACCAACAACCAATACTCAATACACCTAATCAAATAAACCACCTCTTCCTGTTCTTCACTTATATCTCTCAAGCTATAACTTGATTGTGATACGCAGGAAGCCAGTTTGAATATTTTAAGAACTGGTTCTCCAACTCATCAATCAATTCAAACTCATAGACTTCTTAGGCACGTCCTTCAAGGAGCTCTGTGGAATCTTTTGACAACTTCTGTCTGGCTTGTTTCTACCTACTCTGGCTGATCTCTATCACCTTAACTCAATAATTAGCTCTCTTATCTCAGCCAGATTAGTTCTCTGTTGGTTGTTTTCATTTCATTTCTTCATCACATTGTCACAAAGTCTCACACTCATTCTTTGCTTGAAATCAAATCCAGTCTGGTCTTGGTGACCAGACCTATTTCTCTCATTAATCACATAGTGATTTAAACAATCCAACTTAAGCCAACTTAAAGAACTAAAACTGCAAGGGTCATATTCCAACCTCCACTGAGGATGAACATCTTTGGGTACCGCGGATCCTCTGAATTCTGGACAGTCACTTATTTGGTGGGAACAGGGAAAGCCCATAGTCTTGGAATATGACTTGGTGCACACTTTTCTATCATGATCACGTTTGAATTTCTCAAATTTTTCCTTAACAAGATGAATTGCCTCTAAAGACAATTTGTAACCCAATGGTAACATTTCAGGTGGAAGAACTGTCCCTTACCTAATTGAGAGTTGTAAAGTGACGCATGAACCAATTTAATTATTCAAAACTGTTCCATCAAGGCTTTTCCAAACATCCAATAGGTTTCCCAAAGAGTTTTCAAGGAATTGTTTGAGAATTGCATGTGCCCCTTCAACCCAAGAAGTTGTTTTGTTTCCAAAATCTTGGTTTATACAAGTCGACGCTGTTACAAACGTCTCTTTGATAGGGAAAATGCTATTTCCCATATACTTGAGTACATCCTCATATTCTTTCAAGAAACACTATACAATTCAAAAGGTCAGAATCCAAAACTAGGAAGAATAAGAAGCAGTTATTTGGACCTACTCTGAGTTCTGCATCATTGAACTCCGCCTCCTCCTTGGTCTTTGAGGCCCCATACTTTGCCCACAGAGTCATGAAGCTTTTCCATCCTTCAACATCATTAGCAAAGCATGCTTTACAGTTTTTTTGGATGTTTTTAGACAAGTGCCAAGTGCAACATAGTCTTGATGACTCAGGGAAACCAGACTCAATAGTACAAAACAAAGCTTTTTCACGATCTGTCACAAAGACTTTTGGAAGACTCTCAGGATCATAAGCCAACTCCTTTAATGAATTTACAGACCAACTGTAGAACTCAAGCGTTTCTTTTGTTATAAAAACAAGAACGTTTGTGAAAGTTTCCTATTGGCTGTCATTCCTACAACATGCAACAACATGCAATAGTGGGATTTTGTACTTATTTGTTGTATCAGTAAAATCCAAAATAGCAATATGATGGAATTTTTTTGAAAGCTTTACTTCCTCAGGATTTGCTCAGTACAGGGCCTCCAAGTGACCCTCTCCACTGAACTTTGACCGTTCAATCCAAATTGTTTCTTCAAGCTGTTCATAGAGTACCTCAAAAACACTTTTACCCTTTAGTTCTGCAAGCGTTACTTTCCAGTTTGTGTTCTAGATTGTTTGGTCATCAACATAATCCCTCCCATCAATCCTGCTCAATTTTCTCTTAAGTTGTAACATTTTTAGACCATCTTTCATGCCTTCCTTAAGTAAATCCAAGGCTTTCCAAGAGATTTTCCTCAGTTGAGGATGCACAGAGGGATTTTCAGATGGTTGATGGATTTGTTGCTTTTCTTTATAGGAGATTTGCCACAAGGGGTCTGCCTTTGTGCAACTTGCATGGATTAAAAACTTTCACCCAACCTTCCTTGTGTGAGTTTTTCTAGACTGTTTGGTAAGAATTTTTCCTGAATAGGAACCGTGTCTATCACAGGCTCAATCCACATATTGGTCACGCTTTGAGTTGAAAACTGTTAAAGCGTAACCATGCTTCATTGCCCATGTTTGACAATAGTTCTGTGCCTCTTCCCTAGTAGGAAAAGCTCTCACAGGAGGTGGGTCAAGTGGATCTGTCATATTTATATAGTTATATTGATGGCATGCACTCCATCAGTATCAATCAAATTAAATCCGGCAAAGACCAGTAACATAAAATGTTACTCACAACCAGAGGTCAAATCCCACTGTGAAACAATTTGTTCCTCAATTGTCACCCTTGATGAGGATGCAATTGGGGCTTCCAATGTTTCATTACCCAAATCCTTTTTTTCTTTTTCCAAAGATTTGTTGATGGCACTATCAATGTAGACGTTCCACGCAGCCATGTCAGAAGAAGGAGTGCTGCCCACTGTTCCAATGTAAAAAAATGCAATAGTATACTTCAGTATTCAATCCAACTTTCAATTGAACAAATAAAGTTTGCTCACTTTTGAGTTGAGAAAGAATGGTTTGCAGAATTTTATATGATTTCAATCTTCACTTTACTTTCACTTTGGTTTCACTTTCAAGTCTCTTTGGGATTGCTAGGTGTGGAACAACAGTCCCACAAAGTATGCGTTGATCCCAAATTTGGGTTGACAGAACCCAAGTGTGGTCCAGGGGTGCCCAAAATTCTGGCACAACTTCTGGGGGGTTGTGCACCCCCAAACACGGCGTTTTTGAGCCGTGTATGGGGGTACACGGCTCAAATTAGCCATATCTGGGGGTTAGACGGCTCCTACACAACCCCCCGGGGGTTGCGCCTGTTTGAAACGGCCCTTTGTAGTTGTCTATGGCCCCCCACGGCTCATTTGAGTCGTGTAGGGCCCTACACAACTACCACACGGTTGGAGCCGTGAATTTAACATCACCCAAAAAAAAAACAGAAGAAAAAATCACATTGTGGTTGGGGGTGTTGTTGGGATTGTGAGCAGCTTGCCAGGTCTCTCCAAACCATCCAAACCTTCAGATCAAGCCATTCACTCCCAACGTCATGAGCCTAAAAACTCATGCCGCGATGCGCGTGTCTTCTGATCGTTCCATTCAAGCTCAGCTTGAGATAAGCTCACCCAACCTAGTTCCAACTCCTCTTACTCTCTCCACCAAGTCCTCAACACCTCTCTCCCAATCCTTCGCTCCCTGTTGTCCTACAATCACTGACCCCTTTCTCGCACGGGTTTGATGATGAGATTGGGATCAGACTGATCTAGGAAATCTTCTTCAACCATAAATCCTCATGAATCGATAACGTGATCAGGCTTGACTAGTTCATGCAATCCTTTTGCCGTACTTTCTTGCTTTCTTCTTCTTTTTTTTTTGGGGGGGGGCATGTCGAATACTTCGTGACTCCTACCAACTTGATCAAAAGACAAAACGACCCCAAACGCACACCTGCTGGACTCAAAAACAAGAGTTCGAGTCTGCCCAATCGGGATTCGACTCGTCAAAGCCGACATCCGAGCCATCATCGCAAGATTGAAAATCATATCGATTCGGTTCTAAGTAGACAGGCGAGGGAACATGGAGGGGAAAGGATGGTACTGATTTAGAAGGGCAAAAAAACTGGAGACCGGGCCCCAGGATTTCGTCAAAGTAGGAATTAGAGTAGCGGTAAACATTGCAAGTGTCTTTTTGAGCCAGAAAAAGGCCAGGAGATATGGTTCCGGGGGTTGGCGAATGATACCAGCATATGAAAGAATACCGGTGGTCTAGTTTGCACGTTGTACTTATGTACATTTTTTCCTTTCAAAGATCCAAAGGAACCTTATACACCTCAGAATCAAGAAAAATAAGAAAAATCACATGATCTACATAATCAAGGACGCATACAGAAGAAGGCGAGGTGGGTGGAACTGCAGAGACAGAACGCAGCGCCTGAAATAAATGAGCTTCTGTCAACCTGGGGGTGTTGGCTGCTTTGGCGTGGCAAAAACAGCATTGCTAGCATGAGCAGCGTTAGTTACCATCTTGCCGGGGTAGAACTGTGCTGAGGGTAGAGTGGGCTGCATTGGACGTGCGATGGTCGGATTATTCAGTAACTCCACGTGGGCGGGATTGCTGACAAGGTGTGCATTATTCGACAGCGATGGCTGGGGTTGGAATTGGTTGGTTTCGTTTGGAGATTGAGAAGACACCAGAGATTGTAGGACTTGATGCGTTGGGTGTTTCAAATTGTTTAGGTTGGATGGAAGGTTGTAATGCGTATTTCGGGCTTGAGATGAAATTGAGACGAGCGGGTGGCCATTACCGGAAGGGGGGTAGCCGACATGCATCGGCTGAAAGATTTGATTCAGGTTGGCTGAACCACTGACAGGTGCCAGTGACTGAGTTGAGCCGGGAGTGACGGGCCGGTGTGAAAAGGGATGGTGAGAGGCGGTTGGTCCTGGGTAGAGTTTGCGGTTTGATGCAGAAATCTGCGCTTCTGACGAATGAGGTGCAGGTGAAGCCAGGGCGTGTGAATGCGTTGGGCTGGCCAAGCTCTCCACCGGCGTTTTGTCAAACGATGATGGAAGTGCGGGATAGGCCGGGGGGGAAAAGGATTGTGGAGCGGGCACCAAGTGAGATGAGTGCGGTCGCTCGACGGTAGACTGGTGGGCTAAAGCAGAGTTTTGATAGGGGCCTGTGGGATTATGAGCATAACATCCGTCAACATCCGTCAACATTCGTCAAACAGTCGCGCAATATCGATTGAGCCCAAGAGACGCACCTGGATGTGACAAGGCTCCTTCGACCTTACGATCAGATTGGGCGGTAGGAAGCGAAGGCGTTGTGGACAGATGCCGCGCAATACCAACATTTCCAGAGGATGACAGTGTAGGTTGGAAATGAGGGGATGTCCCAACGTTGGGGGAATTCAACGCGTTTGTCGCTTGATTTGCAAATAGGGCCGATTTGGATTCGGGGCCATTGGAGGCGATAATGGACGGATTGGGGAGGTTATTGAAAGACTGCTGGGGTATTGCGGATGGGTTTCCGATAAGAGGAAGATGAGCAGGATGAACGGAGTACGGGCCGGCTTGGGCAGGGTTTCCGATTGGGCGTCCGAGGCTGGAGGCGAGAGAATGTTGAGAGGAGTGCCGGACGAATCGATTAGAGAATTGATCGGATTCCGACTGAAATGAGTGTGGCGCCTGCTGAGGATGACGGTCTAGGGCTTGAGTGTTGTGGGGGGGCCGAGATGGCAACCCAGCTTGGAATTGGGCGGACGAGGTGGGAACCGGATGATGTGAGGCCGAGGAAGCGGTGGCGCTAGGTATCGAATCTGAGACGTCGCTGGAAAACGAGGATCATCAGTACGTCAGGACAGAGGAAGGGGAGCACAGGAGAAAAAGAAACAAGGATGACTTTAGCGAATGGCTTTAATGAATCGAGGATGAAGAATCGACATCAGATACAATCTAAGACCAACGACTGAACGCGAGTGACACCTTTGTAGTATTCGGTCGATCGCTTGGCAACATGATACGAAGCTGTAGCGTAATCCCATTGTGGTCCCTGAGAGGTAAGGTATGGAGCGATTCAAGATCGATAAGCCGAAACGAATCATGGGGAGAGATAGAGAACAGAGCGTAAGGAGTTGGAGCGGTTACCCTAGTCCGTCTGCCGTGGAGGAGAGCGCTGTTCCAGCGACTGCAACTTCGGAGAGCCTTCATGCGCCGGTCGAGTGAATTGGGGTGCAACGAGTTGGACGATGAGACGGGAGATGGGTCGGCAATGACATCCTGAAACTTTCGCTTGAAGGCGACCATGACGTATTGAGAGAGGTGGATGAAGTGTATGAGACGAGTGTCAGAATGTTTGAGCCTGAGCTGGGAGGGGGTTCGATCAAAATCGGAGTGGGTAGCACATCGTCGAGAGGAATATCGATTCGAAGGATCGCCAGAGAGCTTGAGATGGGGATGATGGGGCAGGAGGGAACTCTGGAAGAACCTTTCGAGCCGAAGAAACTTGGAAGACTGCAATCGATTTCTTGGCATGCGAAAAGGAACACTGAACTCATGAACCCAGGCTGAGGCTGCAGGGTAAGCGGGAAGGGGAGGGGGGGACCGGCCATCAGCTGCGGGGACAGACCGGAGCTCGCGTCGGGTTTCGGGGAACATGCCGATCCTCGGGCGGGGGCCGGGACGACGCATGCAACTGCCAAAGGGTGGGCCCCAGGTCGAATTGGACCACGCACTCCAGCTCCAGATGGCAGAGACTGACTGAAATAAGTGGTCGATGCTCCGGTTGAAAATCTTGAGAGGAGGAGGAGGATGAAATCTTATATCGCTAAGAGGAGCGGAGCAGGGAGTCAAGGGGGCACTCAGGTTCATGGTTAAGTCAGAACTGATGATTATAAATTGGCTGGACTAGAACGGGTTTAAGTAGTCTACACCACAGGTTCAGTTTTGGTGGTTGAGGACCACAGAGCCAATGGCATGGGTCAATTTGACAGCCCGTGGGTCAACCACCGGGTCAGTCCACGGTTGACCAACGATTGACCACCGGTTGGTTGATTGACCCATTTGTCAAAATGCCATTGCTCTGGTTGGTGCCTGGATGTTAGGGTCATCACTGTTGTACGGCCAAACCCAACTATGGGATTTCACACATTGAATATCACAGAATCCGCAACATATGTACATAGTTTATATACTTGTCTGCACACATGAAATAAAAAAAGCAAGGGAGTTTCAGTTCCCAAATTATTCTACAAAATTGAACCATCCAATCCTACAGGTTAAAAGCCAGCTTAGCACACCGTACATTGACCCATGACCCATTCTATGATACTGCAACAAGGCCGTTCCAGACATACAGAACCGCAACAAACATCCAATAGCAAACAATCCAAACGTGAAAATAACCCAGACAAACCAAGCCAAGCAACTGCCAACAATATGACATTGCCAAAAGCCAAACCAATAGCATTGACCACAACAACCCATGCCATGAGCACTGCCAGAGCAAAATTCCTAGCAAATCCAACTGAATACACTGCCAACGTAGAAACTCTCCGCCACAATGGTAGAAATAATGACAAATGGATAAGCGGAATCAATACTATTGGCCTTCTAGTTTTTGGAACATCAAACTTCTCCTCTGATATCAATAACTTGAAGTCACTCAACCACTTCAAAAGCATCTCCCTATGGGTATTCTTCACCCTCACCGTTGACCAAGAGCTAAAAACAATCATATCCAACCGGCCAACCGCGTGGGAAGCATTTGAGACAATCAGAAAAAATTTCCAACCTTCAAACCGTACACGTCAAGCAAAACTGCTCACCAAGCTTTTTTTCAAACTTACAACAATGGACTCAAGTGTGTCATCACACTTAAACCACATATCAAACATCTTCATTGAACTAAACTGGTTGGGATGTGCCATGCCGGACAGGTTGATTTCACTGGTCATGCAAGTCCTAATGCCGCTGCTGCCAGGTTTGAACAGATCACAGATGCTCCAAAGCATTGGGCCATAACTGGATTGCATCAATAACCCAAATCCAGGCAACACACAATCAATCATCACCTTGTTCTACAGCAAGATGACCCAAGGCAACTCTTCTGAAGACCCCTACATAGTGGGAGCCGTCAAACCATATACCTGGCCCCAAAAGCAACAACCACCAATGCCAGACCTCTCCTGCAAACATCCAAACCAACCATTGAACTCACGGGCGTACCGCCAGCAACCAACCACAGAATACATCCTTGCTGTGCAAACAAACATCAACAATGGGAATCTACTGACCCCACCTGAAATCTGGAGCTGCCTGGGCGGATCCTGCGTCTACTGCCGCTCCCCAGACCACTGGTGGGCGGAATGCCCCCTGCTACAAGTGGATGCAGGCCTACCACCACCTGGAGCCCGGCAAGACGGTGCCCTGAACTTCCAACCAAACGCTAACCATAACCAGCAATGACCCAACACCCAATGCGTCAACGCCATACCTGGAACCAATGCTACCACCAACAGTACCGCAAACAATCATCCCAACCAACTGGTAATCTTCTCCGTAACTGGTTTGGACTCCTTGGTTATTGATTCTGGGGCAACCTTGATGGTAAGTGGCAACTTGCATTTGTTCATCAAGTATACCCCATTTCAAGATCCCTTACCACTACAATTGGTGGACCCTAATGCTTGTACACATTGGGCAGAGGGACAATACACCTATTGCCAACCTGGTCTGGGGACCCTGAGGCCCCCCGCTTGAATGGTGTGCTTTACTGCCCAAACGCGCAAGGTACACTGGTTTCCTTGGGACACCTCATTGACACTGGCTACCAACTGTCCCTTGAAAGCACCACCATCATTCTTTCTTCCCAATACCATACCCTTATCACCAAATACAAGAATCAAGCCTGGTCCATTTGAAATTTTATTTTCCCTCCTCCTTCCTTCCCTTCTGTCTTGCATGTTCCCCCTCCCCTTTCCCTTTATCTGATTCTGTTCACATCCCTCCCCCTCTACTACCACTGCGCCCTTGGGCAGGTATCCAACAAGATGGTAAAGAAATACCTAAAAACCCACATTCCCAACTTTGATATCAAATCCTGGTCCCCCTTCACCTGAAAATCTTGTAAGATTGCTAAAAGTACACGCCGGCAAGAATCCTTCCCCAACTCATGCCCAACTACAAAGCCACTAGATCTAATTGTAAGCAAAATACTAGGCCCCCTCCCACCTGAATGCAAAGGAAACTGCTACCTCTTGATGATACGCAACCACATCTCCACTTTCATCTTTGTACACACCTTCAAACTTCAATCCAAAGTACCAAAATTACTCCTGTCCACCGTCCACTACCTAAAAAACCAGCTTGGAACCTCTCCAATACATATCTGATCCAACAAAGCCAAAGAATACCATACAAAATCCCTTACCAAATCCCTTGGGTCAATTGGTTTGAAGATCCTGTTCACCAGCCCATACACACCTGAACAAAATGGCAAAGCCAAGCGGGTAAACCACACACTTGGTGACATGGCTCCCACTCCTCCCGGAAAAATTCTGGTCTTTTGCATACCGCCACGCATGCTTCCTACACAAACAACTCCCCAACTCCCGGTCTGGCAAGAAAACCCCAACCAAGCTCCTTTACGGGGCGCCCCCAAACAACATCCCCTTACATCCTTTTGGAAAAATTGGCCTTGCACAAATCCCCAAAGAGAAAAATTTGAAACTCAACAACAGCGCCAAATGCATGGTATTCCTTGGATTCCAGGATGACATGCGCAGGTACCTATTTTGGGACCCCAACTCCTCCTCCCTATTCTACACCAATGTGGCAGAATTCCCCAAATCCCTGTCCAAACCCTTTATCACAAAGCCCACCACAATCAAATCAATAGATCCAGCGCTACAATTGATTGAACTGAAACTTGGTGAAGTCACAACTGACAAAATTTGCAAAGGGCAAGACTCAATTATTCTTAACATCCCAGACTGCCCCAACAATGACCTTCGAAAATCTGTGTTGCATGTGCTGTCAGATGAGCTCTGTCCAATCTGGGGACCCCCCCTTCAACAAGAGATAGACCAGCTTTTCCACATGGATGTGTGGGAGGTAGTCAAGCAGAAACCTGGCATGAAGGTAATTGGGGCTAAATAAGTCTTTGCCATCAAATGGAAGCCAGATGGATCAATTGATGTTCCAAAGGCACATTATTTTGCTAAAGGATTCCGTCAAAAGCTCAGGGTTGACTGCTACAAAATGTTTGCACCAAAGGCTTCATTGTCCTCACTACTCATGCTTCTCTCCCTAGCCACAAAAAAACTTTGGACAATACACAGTTTCAACATATTGGCTGCATACCTACACTCCCCAATTGACAAAGAACTATACGTTGAAACGCTGGTCCACATGTGGCCCAAGCTGGCAGGCAAGGCCATGAACTTAAATAAGTTGCTCTATGGCACCCGCCAAGCAGCCAGGTTCTGGTGGAAGTTTTTCAAGTCTCTGTTGGCCAAACTTGGCTTTTCAGGCAACTGCATCAAACAAACCGTATACTTATACCAAAAGGATTCCACCATCATTGCTGTTTAGCTCCATGTAGACAATGGTTTAGTTGTGAGTAACAACCCAGAATCTCTTGAAGTGTTACAATCAAAGATGGCTACCTGCATAAAAATCAAATGGCAGGAAGGATGCAACCGGATAGTGGGAATCAACCTAACAAAAACCGGTAACACCCTAAACCTGGACCAACAATTACTGGCAACACAAATTGTAACCAAATGGAAGTCCATGTACTGTGAGGAACTACTACACACAACAACAACCTTCCCTGAAACAAAACTAACAACCTCCAAGCCCAGAACCAAACACAACGCAGAGCAGTACCAATCATTCATTGGGTCCCTCAATTACCTTGCCCTTGTATCATGACCAGATATTGCGTACAGTGTCAACTACCTGTTTAGATACAGCAAGAGGCCTTCAAAAAACCACTGGCTGGCCTTTCAACAGCTGGTTTGATAAGTTGCTTCAACCATCAACTTCTCACTTGCATACAAGCCAGACAACACTGGCCTACAACTATGGAGAAATGCGGACTGGGGGGGTGAGTTCCACATGTCCATGTCAGGATTTGAAGTACTACTCCATGGCTGCACCATTTCCTGGGCTTCAAGGCGCCAAAAAAACGTAGCAACATCAATGTGCAACACCAAATTTATCTCCATAGGAATGGCCGTTGAATTCTTCACATTGATACATGCAATGGCCCAAAATCTGGAACCAACAACAACAACAATATTCTGCAACAACCAAGTGGCTGTCCTTGTGGCAAAAAACAACAGATCTTGGTCACACATGCAAAACATCTCTTTGAATTTCTTTTTCATAAACAATACCAGATGGAAAATAAATATAAAAATACAATGGGTGGAAACAGGAAAACAACTGGCCAATGTCATGACAAAAAAACTGGGACCAAAAAAAAGAAAAACCTTTTGCACTCAATTTTTTACCAAACACTGACTTGTCCTGTCCAAACTGTTTCATGTTTTTGTCTTATTACCTTGCGCGTCATTGTTTTCCAGTCTACGGAGTCTGGTTTGTGGGGGGGTGTTGTATGGTCAAAACCAACTATGGGATTTCACACATCAAATATCACAGACCCCAAAACATATGTACATAGTTTATATACTTGTCTGCACACATGAAATAAAAAAAGCAAGGGAGTTTCAGTTCCCAAATTATTCCACAAAATTGAGCTATCCAATCATACAGTCACAACCTTTCCTTGCCCCTGTGGTCAATTCACCAGCAGAGCCCGCCTGTTGGTGACTTGCAGTCAGGGTTGTTGCAACGTTGTCATTCCCAGGTGGTTGAATCACCAGCGGGACCCGTTTTGCTGGTTTGATCCCACTTGGAAACTGCCAGACTTGGTCTTGTACCAATTGGGACAACTCCGGTAGTTGGGCGGATACTCAACTCCTGCGTGAGTACAGCTCAGGTTGTCTCTCACCCCTTCTCTGTAAAACCTTTCATACTTGCCCTATCACCAACCTTCAACAACCAACACAGTAAACATTTGTTGGTTTTTAAAAAAGAGAAATAAAGACCCAAATCCAGGAATGAGAACCTTGCATTTCAATAATTTCCTTTTTAAAAATATATATATATATTTTTGAAAAAAATCATTCATTTAGAAAGTGTAATGCTTTGAAACCATTTTATTTGAAAAAGTCTCATTTTCTTTAATTTTTCACCCCAGTTAACTTTAATACTGATTTGTTGATTTTTTCTAATGATTCTACTTGTAAGGAATTTAATTTATAAATTACAAAAGATTTAAAGAATCACTTGTGAAGTGCTGGCCTCAAGAGTCAAGTGAAGTCCTTTTCTTGGCTCACCCCACCTGGCTTTGGCTGAGGTCATACACTCCACCCATTGGCCAGGTTCAATGGGTGGAGTGATCAAACTTGCTACTGAACTGTGATCCTCAGCTGCATGCAATGCACCCAAGTTGAGGATCCAATGATTGTAGCTTGAATGGATAACTTCCATGGTTCTTTGAGAGGTATCTTCATGCTCAACTTGGGAAAGGTGAATTTTTTGAAGCAGGAAAATCCCATCATGGCAATTGTGCTTCAGGTTCAAGCAGGCTTTGATGGCCTGTATTCAATTCAAATCAATTTTTTTTAAGAAATTATATTTGGAATCTGAAACATAAAATATTAAGATTTTGCTCACCTGAAAATTTACTGTGTATTCAGAGCTTTTTTCAACAAATTCCCTCATGTTTTAAAATGGATTGATTCCCATAATTGAAATTTTTTTGACTTGGATAAAATATCTGGTGTTTCCAATTCCAGTAGTCTGCCATAATGAAGTGATCTTGCCAATAAAATCCACTGAGTTTGGAGATTCAATCTGATGCCAAAAAAAAAAAGAAAAAAATGTCAATGTTTGGAATTTACTTATTTCAATTCAAGCTAAAAACTTTCCAAGATGTGTTAATTCTTCTGGATGATGTCATGTTTGTTTAATTGAATTTGGGTGATTTTTTCAACATTTGAAGGTAATTTTTCTCTGAGTATCTGAGGAAATTGCACTCTTTCTTCATTGGGAACAGATTTTCTTTTTTGCAAAGGGATATTGATTGAGGGGATGGTAAAGCTGGCTATTATAACCCATGTAATTTTGAATAACTGGATTATCTTCAAATATGCTGGTGATTGTTTGACTTCTTTGAAAAGTTGTTTGATTCTCTTGATTGTATACCACATCATCAGAAAGAAGAAAATGTAGAGACTGATAATTACTAAAGCTGATGGCCAAATAATGTCCTGGACTGATCTTGTTTGAATGAATTGAAGCTTGGCGTAAAATTCCATTTTAACTTTCAAATTTTTCAGTTGAAAACAGGCTAGCTGGACCAAAACGCAAAATTGAGTCTGGGAGGTGAAGAAGCATGTGAGTCTTGGGTTTTTGGATCCATTCGCCAGACAACTTGATCAAATGATATAAAAAGTGTTTTATTTTTTCCTTCAGTTGAGTTTGATATTCATTCATTTCTTTGATGTGAGTTTGAAATATGAAAGTGCAAAGTTGAAAAAGAGAGGCCCACAGAATTCTTTGTTCAGCTTTCATAAAGTGAAAAAAAGTGAAGGGTGCTGCTTGAAGTAATATTTTGAAATATTTTCCAACCATACTGAGTGAATGTTTGATTGAATATTTTGGCTGAAGGGAGGGGATGTTGAGTGAATTGGTGTTGAAAGACTGGATTTATCCACTTAGTAATTTTAGTTAAGATTTCTTCAATGATTGAATAAAATCTTGGACCCATTATTTGAAAATACCAAGAAGAAACACATTGATGATTTCAACTGGAGTGCCCAGGCAGCCATCAAATCCTGTTGAATTTTGAGGAAAAAAATAAAAAAATATAAATGTCTGATTATCATGAAAATGTCATAAATTTAATGAGAAAAGGACCTTCAAGCTTCAAAAATGGGTTAAATAGTTTGGAGTAGTCTGTTTCTTCCAGTTCTCTGATTTTTTGAAGGATTGATGGTTCTCTCTTTTGTTCAATAAATTTCTTGTTAATTGAATCCACAAGACCATAGGATGAAGACATTATTTGAAAGGATTTTTGGTTTCTTTTGGAAATTTGATAGAGATGATGGGTGTTTTCAATTCTTGTGGGATTAGGGGCCTAGAATTATATCAAAAATATTATCAATGGTGATAAATTTTATTCAAATAATTAAACAATTCAACTCAAAGCTATTCCTATCAATTTGCATAAAATTTTAGAGATAAGCAATTGTTTGCTTATTTTTCCTCTTGGGAGCGGATAATTTGCAAATTTGACATGGGTTGAGTGATATTCCAGGAACTGGAGTGTTTGTGACTTCTGCATGCATTGGGGAATCTTCCAAAAAACATAAGACAGTGGTGATAACTAAAACTGGTTCAGAAATGGTAATATCAAAAGCAGAAAATCCTTTGGTCGCCATTTGACTGTTTTCAAAACATAAATGTCAGCATCATTCCAATGGATGATTCATTTTGGGACTAACTTGATCTCTTCAACTATTTGATCTGCCATTTCAAGTACTCCAGATATTTTGGATTTTGAAAAAAAATGAAAATTATATTCCTTGTTGGATGAGTGAGGAGGAATAGAAGATAGTGTCAAGTAGAATGATTGGTGTTTGTTGAATTTCTTTGAGATATTTCCTGAAGTATCATCTGAATATAATGTTATTGGTACATGTATAATAATCTTTCCATGTGCCTTAACACACCATGGATTAGGGAGACTGATGATATTTTCACTGTCTTCATCAATTTCTATGTAATAAAATGGCATAATTTAATTTGAAAAATGGCCAGAAATTAATTCTCATGATCATTTTATTTGAATAAATCCACTTAACATACAATTTGTTGTCACAGATGTCTGATAATAAAACTCCACCTTGTTCTATTTTGTTCTACTCCTTCAGGAATTGATCACTACAAAGGTCCATTAAATTTGCATTGATGAGCTTTGCTTGAGCAGGAATGGTCATCTTCACTGTGGTTGAATTGAGCTTGGAACATTCCAGTGGGGCACATGTGTGGTATATTTTTGATTTCAAAGAGTAAATAAAAACAGGAACAAAAATTTCTTGGGAAATTAATTGTGCTGGTTCAAATATATAAAAATGTTTGGAGTCTTGAATAAAAATTGGATTTCTTAGGTTTGGTAACAGAAGTTCCCGCCATTTCTTGGATTGAGAAAGCTTGAAATGATCCAATCCATGGTTCTCTTCTGGGTAAAAGTCCAAAAATGGGGCCACATATGGATTTGAAAGCTCCTGAAATGGTTGAAAAAAATGAAAATAAGTTACTAAAATAAATTCTAAAATTCCAAAAATTGTAAATAATGGAATTTTAACTTATTATAAAATAAAAAAAAATCCAAAAAGAACTACATGGGATATAATCCCCCTCAACTTGAATGAGAAGCATGGAATCCCTAAGACTGAGGTTTGAGATTCCATGGGGAAGTCCAAGAATTGACAAATGCAAACGCGCACCCGCTGGATGGCATTCCACCTGGGTAATTTGAACCTGCATAGGTTTAGGATCCCCCAAATCTGCCCATAGAGAACCTGCAAGAAGGTGTGGTGTGTATAACCCACCAGCATCAAACCAACCAACTCCTACAACCAAGGATTGCCACAAATTGTAAGTTTTCTCAGATTAGTTCATTCTTGCTGGTTTCCTCTATCATTTGATTGGATTGTTAAATTTTCCTGAATAAACTACCCTACTTCTTTATTCCTAAAAGGAAACCATCCATCTTCCCCCCACTCCCAAGATCAATCAAGCTCCTCATCATCTTCAACATCCACATCCCCATGGCATGACACAAACAATTTGGTAAGTATCTGATTCACCTTGGCGTTGATGAAATCTTGCCATTGATCCTCATCATCCATCAAATCCTCCTCTTCAATTGTCCTTGATTGCACGCCTACAGGACTCATTTCAAAGGCTCCAATTGTTGGATCAATTTTGATGGTAAGATCCAGGTGTCCTCCATCAAGATCAATCTGCGATTCATTTTTCAACTCTTGATTCTCCAAGTGCAAGGTTGAATCCATGTACAGATGGTCTTGGTGAGTTTCTTTGGCCAAAGTTCTAACTTTTACTTCATGACTGCCAATTCTAAAATGTTTTTGCACATTTTCTCTATTAATTGGCCTTCCTTGACAGATTTGGCAACAATATTTGAAACCACTCAAGGTAGGAATGACTTAAAAGCCTTCAATTCCTTTTTTTCCAAAACCCCCAAAAAGAAGAATTAGAATCTCCAAAGAATTCCTCTATGCTATAGTGTGACAATGAAAAATAACCTGGGTCCATTTTTGGATGGATATCAATTGCTTAGGTTGAGAAGGTTCCAATGTTTAAGTTATGAAGATTGGACACTTCAGAGACAGGATTCCAAAGCATGGAAATCAACCTTTGTCCCCTGGCAACTACAGCAAGTAAAACCCAATGATGTCATCAAGCCCTGATTGTAAGCCATAACCATTGTGGACTGCATGACTGTTGAAAAAATTAATTGTTTTGAACCCCCAACTTCTTCTTCTTGTCTCAGAATGATTTTAACAATTTCCAATTTCATTTTCATACTGTCCTATTAGTTTTCCCTTGTTCATCATCAGTCTCCCCTTGATCAACTCCTTTTCCTTCTACCCCCATCCCAACTCACCCACATCATGCCCCCATCATTCCATAACCCCTTCCAAACTCAAAACCAATTGGCCCAATCAGACACCCCTCAATTATCCCAGAACCATCCTGCAAAGCAAAGGCATCTTGAAGACGCCAACAAGGACAACATGGACTCCCCCAACCATTCCAGCTTACCCATGCAATATTGCCATACAAGCCCTGACTCAGAAAATCCCACTCACCATCATTCAACCAAAGCATCCACAGAAGAATTGAACAATTTTTTTCAGAGAAAACTAAGGGAATTTTTCCCCCTTTTGAATGACGGCAAGGCACTTCTGGACCAATGAAATGACGTAAGTTCCATCCTCTTCCAAATACACTGAATCAAAAACCCCTTCTCTCAGACTGAATCATCATCTTTGTTTTATCTCAACTGATCTACATTCTCTATCTTGAATATGAAGATGAGTGACCATCAGCTAATGATGGTCCTCATTCATATGAAATTGAGTCTTCAACATCAAGGCCAAGCAACTCTGCTTCCATCCCTGGACCATCCCATGCAATCCATGACTCCAATAGGCAATTAAGACAACTGAAAAAAATAAAATGTTCCCAATACAGTGAATACATCTGGGTAAGCATCTATTTTTCCTCATTATTACCATCCCTTGGTACACTAACAAATGTTCCCACAGACAATGGTCCAAGACAAAATTCAAGCCAAGATCCTCCAATGCAATATTGAGGCAGATGGCAAGACTAACACTTCAATTGGTGAGCCAATTAAAGGCTTGCTACTACTCTGAACCATTTTTAGTTTATCTTTATCCACTTTTAATTGATATTGAGACTGATTCAAATTGATTGATTAGGATTTTGTTTCCAAAAAATTGGACAAAGTCAAAAACAAGTACCTTTGAGCTCCTCTACAATATTGCAGATACAAGTACTCACCTTAGTCACAAAACAAACAATCCAATGGCACAAAAAGATGTGGCATTTTTTGTTGGCAAACTTGTCAAGTAAAAAAAAAAACAATCAAGTTTAAGGAATGTGGTGAGTTAAATCTTGAGATCACACTCTCCTTTCATACAATTCTAGCTGACCTATTCCCATATCTGTCTTGAGCTCCTCTACAATATTGCAGATACAAGTACTCACCTTAGGAATGGGCCATTTCCCAAGTTGTCCAAACTATTGGTCAAGGTATGCTTTTTACTTTTTCCTTAAATTGGTTCTCATTCTCAGCTAAATTTTTTGGTGAACTAACGGCAGATTTAACAAGTTTTTGGACCAAAGAACAGACATGACTTGGCCAAAAGTTTCATTTGCAAGGCACCCCTTCAAGCAAAGGTCAGATTCTCATTCTTACACCTTGAAATTGCCATTAATATGGCAACCCCAATGCATGGGGATCATGTGCACTGGAAGCCAATCAATTGGGACTTGCAAGAATTACAACAAAATTCAATACCAAATATGACCGCGTAAGCACAAATATTTTAAATTTTTTTGGGATGGATCATTGTTTTTCTGAATTGTTTTCATTGATTCTACAATCTGGGAAACAGCTGGGCCAAGGCCATTTTGAAGAAAGACAAAGATTTATTTCATGGGAACACTACGGTTGAAGATCTGTCATGCAAGACATTGATAATGCCAACTGATGCAGAAATTCTTGATTTGGAATGACCTCTTTTTCTTTTCTTTCTCTTAAGAAAAGGATCAATATCTCTCTCAAATTTAGTGTTAAAAATTATTGTAACTTTCTTCCTATCTAAAAAAATTGTGTAAAATAATTTATTGCAGGTTATGATTAATTTGATTAAAATTATAATAAAAATAAAAACATTTTAATTGATCTCATTAACATACTTTGCCAACAAGGGAAACCATTTTTTTAAGAGAAAGGAAATTGGAAAACCTAAGAAAAACCCAAAAAACCCCCCAAAAAAAGTTGAATCATTTTTGAGAATGACAATGATTTGACCCGCAGGGACCCCCTGACCCTTGAGTTGGTTTGCTGTCAAGATGAAATTGACAGAAAATTGACAGGGTGCTGACAGTTCCCAAGGTGGAATTGGCGTTGGACTGTCAGCAAAACTTCAACCAGCTTTGAAGTAATGGCATGCCAATGTTTTTTTGACAGGCGCACTCTCACTAAGGGAGTGCGGTCAAATTGGCGTTGTGCTAGCCATTGTTTAATGGGTGAACTGAAACCATGGTGTAGATACAAGCCATATGTTGCAGACCAACTTGTGGTAACAATAATAATAAGGATAGTGAATAATGAATGAAAAACAATCAAAGACCTGTCAGATATTTGGTGACAGACAGTATGCAACAGGTCAGAGACACTACAGGCCATAAGACAGGACATAAAAGTTGTCAAAATAAGGGATTCAGCACAATACAACTGAGGTGTTAATTCAAGCTGATTTGGTAACTTAAAAAACTTGAAAACAATCAACCAGAAAAGGGAAAACTGATTAGAGATATGAGAGATAATTTTGTTGGAATACCTTTCCATCTTTCTGTTATTTCTTCCATCAGATCTGTATTCTCTTATTCAGTCATGTCCCATGAGTTTTCTTTCTTTTACTATCTCCAATATTCTCTGTGTTTTCCTTACTTATAATCTGATCTCACCTACAACCACCTGTCACTCATCTGTGCGCACTCAACCATCTCCATCTCACATTTCACACTTTCTTACCCTCACATATCACAGTTCCACACTGGTTGTACACTACCTGGGGACAGATTGTGGAGCCAGACCAGAGGTTTCTTTTCCTCATCCTTCTGTCTGACTCTCCATCTGCTTATCCTCAGGTAAGTAGAATATTCTTTCCTTTTTTCATCCTTCTGCCTGACTCTCAATCTGCTTATCCTCAGACTCCAATAAATTTATCATAGAATACTACTCTTATGAGGCCCATAATACCAGAAGATAACTTAGATTTGATATGACTTTTATTTAATTTTTGGGAAATGTTGAATTCACGGCTCATTGAGCCGTGCAAATGGTTCAAAGGGGCCGTGTGGCACACCACACGGTTTAATCCAAGCCGTGTATGACCCCCCATGGCTCAAAGAGTTGCGTGGACAACCCAGCCTGGTCTGCCAGCATGTTGGATTCCACACGCCACCAGAACGCGGTGAGCCAAAAAAAATGGAATGAAAGGGCACTAACATAACCCATGAACCAAATGAAACTTCCAAAAAAACAGTAATAAACCAAAAAATCCAAGAAATCAAAAAATGTTGATTTTTTTTTTAAAAAAACAATAAAAAAATGTAAAAAAACTGGTACTATCCAATGGGGTATCCCTAAAGTAAAAAGACCCAAGAAACACAATTAACTGGACTAGCCCACAACAAAAAAAAGAGGCTCCTACACAAGCCCCCGGGGGTCGCGCGTGTTTGAAATAGCCCTTTCTAGTTGTCTTTGGGCCCCCACGGCTCATTTGAGCCGTGTAGGGCCCTACACAACTATCACACAGTTGGAGCCGTGAATTTAACATCACCCTTACTTTTTATTTAATTTTTTAAGTCAAAAAAGAAGGGCAATAGTTGCCATAATTCCAACAACTAACACCTCCCTTAACAATAGTCCCCAAAAACTTAAAGATCAAATTCCTGTAATTTAAACTGAAAAACTTTTTGATAGGGTTTAAACCATTGAGAACAAGACCAGCCACATTATTGAAAGCTTTCAAATTAACTCAAAATCAGAAAAAAATACTTAACCCCCACCAAACATTATTATTCCCCTTCATTCACTCTCAAACCCTACTCCTTTGCCAAAAGTACCAGCTCAAGCCCCATCTCTGAGCCTACATCATCTGAATCTTTTCCTCCAATCCCTAAAAATAGCAGCTTCCTGAACAAGTTAAAGCTTTTTCAGGTAACAATTTGTGAAAAATTTTGAATTCAACATTCACTCCCTAATCTCAGCATGGAAAAAGCTTGCAAGTGGGTCAAACTAGTTCTTGATAACATGCAATTAGAAGACATCCCATTCAGTATAAAAATTCAACCTATTTCTAAATAACCCTCTTGGGGAATAGAATTCTTTACCCAACATTACATAGGAGCCAAATTTATCCTTTTAAACAAAAATTTGTGGACCCATCTAGCTGAACCTAACTTCATCACTATCCCCCCTGCCTCCTTCCCCCCTATTCTTTGTTATAGTTCATTCCTGTCCCTGTTGATTTTCCACCAATGGCTCATCCAACCTTCCTAATTTATTCTCACAAATCAGAAAAGAATGAAAGGACCCTTTATCAGAAAAGTGACTTTTTGACCCAACTACAGAAATCAAGTCTCATTTAAGCCTTATCATTAATATTTCCAAAAAATATTTTACTACCAATATCAAAACAGGAGGCCACACATAAAACTAAAACTTTCTCAGATCCCCCAAATTAATCCAAGGACATAATCAGTGCTTCAGCTTTTTAGAGGTTGGTCACTTGGCCCATATTTGCAAAAAACAAGAAATAGGCCTTCAATTTGGTGGGCCCCATGATAAATTGAAGTTTCATATATACAACCCTAGTAACATCTACTGTTGATTTTCCAATAAGCAAAAAAATCTCCATTCTAATGTTGAAAACTCTGACAAATTTTTCTCCAATTCAGCTCTTAGCTCCCATTTCCCAATCAAATATGAAGAAATATTAAATTTCAAAAACTCCACTACTCATCATTTATTAAATCCACTGATCTAAAAAACTTAGCTTGTCTATACTATTTCTCTTAAACAGAGTCCTCATTTCCAATAGGCAACTTATTTCCACAAGACACATTATTTCCAAAAAAAAAAATATTTCCAAGATTTTTCAGGAATTAACCCCCTTTCCCCAAATCCTTTTCTCATCCTGATTCATTCTCTCTATTTTTAATTAGATAATATATATATATATATATATATATATATATATATATATATGAAAAACTTAGTGTTCTCATCAACCAGCAAAAAAACTTCTTTTCCAAGAGTCATGGATATATGCCCAAAATAATCTCCCTAGCATCCACCAAAGTTTGCACCAAATCATATCCATTCAGAACCCTTCCTCCTGAGCAGGAAAACTGAGAACAGGTATATAAATCAGAAAAATTTTCCCATAAAAATTAATCCATATTTACAAATAATTCAAAAGTATTCTGAATTTTTTTTTGGTTGAGTTCCCTTTTAAACCATATTGAAAAATCACACTTGTTTCTATTTATAAACCCCCAGCTTTCTTTGATGGTTCACCAATCCTTTGATCCTGGCTCTCCACCTCCTCTTCATGCTTACTCCCTATCTTCATAGCCATTGAATCAAATATCCATCAAAAAAACTGGAAAACCCTTAATTACAAACACTTTAACTCTCAATATTTCTCCCTCATGCACATGTGCTCCTCCAAAGGTCTCTCTTTTTATCCCCCACTAAAACTCTCACTTTTCATGGCCCTTTGGGACTGGCCACAAACATTGAGATTATTTTTTACAACCATTCTGATAGGAAATTCATTTCTAACATCAAAATTAAACTCAAAAATGAAAGCACTAACCATTAAGCTATCATCTCTTCCTTTGAATTTTATAGAAAATTTTCACCCCCCCCTCATTTCTCTTTCCTAATGTAAATGATTGATCACTTCTTTCAAATCTCTTTCAATTATTACTTTATCTCCCTTGAAAAAGAAATATCCTATCATTGCTGCTTGATATAGATAACTTTGAAGATGAAATGTTGCCTATTATAAAATAAATATACAAAGAACAAGGCAAACTAGTAAAATCAACTCTATCAAAGAACAAAACATGGTAAAGTAGATAAATCCTCAATCCAATATTCAAAAGATTTTACAAATCTCTCAAGTGGGTGATCTTATCTAACTCACAATTATCCACTGATCTCTACCATCATTGGAAAGCCAAATTCAAATTTCATGTTGAAAAAATTAAATAGTCCCACTGGAAAAAGCTTTGAGCCTCATCAGTTTCTCAAAATTTCTTCAATAAATGTACTAAAAATAAATCCTCCAGAAAATTCAAACCCATTTTTGATTCAAATTTCTCAATAATTACCAAAAAAGATGACTAAGAATCTATCCTTCCCAAGGACAACTTTTTGTGTTGATTAATTTCATATTTAACCTTTCTTGCACCTTCCATCCCCCCTTTTTCAACCAAAAAAAAATTAATTCTCACAATGCTCCAACTTCAAATTTGAAAAGTTTATCTGCCACCCACCAAAAAACAAAGCAACTTTAGTAAATGAAATCAAAAATTAACTCATCAAAATAATAATTAAAAAATTAAAAATGAACCCTCACCTCTTCTTTAATAAAGTTTAAACTTTAGGGAACTACCAACTGCCCTTTCAAAAAACTTTATTCACTATCATGAAATCAATCTGGGATAAAAGAATAAACTAGCCAAAAATCCTATCATCCCATCATTATACATATAAACATGAGCAAAGCTCTTGAGAAGATTATTAACATTATGTTGAAAAATTTGATTTAAATACAAAACTCAATTTCTTCTGGTTACATGGGAGCTTTCAAATGGCAAAAAATATTTGATGCCAATTTCATTATTTACCCCTGGAATCAGAAAAAGTTTAGAAAAAATAGTCCTTGGGGTGTATTTAGAAATCAATTCTCACCAAAAATCTGTCTATCTAGATTTTCTAACTCATCTCCTCCACACTAAGAAATTCCTCAATCCCCTTTTAAAAACATTCATCCTTTCTTATCTTCACACACCACAATTATGAAAATTGAAAAAACTATCTTTCAAACATCTTTGAAATCAACCATGGCCTTCCCAAAGGGTCCCCTCTTTTAGTAACTCTTTAAATCATATATAGCTCTAATTTTCTCATTATGAAAACCATTTTCCTCTGATGATAAATTTTATATTGTCTTTTTCAAAAAAATGGCTAATATCAATGCCCAAATTCTTTTTAATAATTGATTTTGTAATATGGAAATAATTTCTTCCATCTAACATTACTGGGGAAGGAAACACAATGCAATTTTTGACCACAAAAAGACATACATAATTCCATTCACTCACAGAAGAATTGATATCCCCTTTTTTTCCCTTTAATAAAAAATTTATTCAGTTGTGAAAAGAGATTAAATGACTTGGAATCCACCTTGACCCCAAATTTTCCTACAAAAACTATATCAGAAATATCAAAGAAAAATTCCATTCCTCCTTTTCTCATATATCCTGCATTATTAAAAACACTTCAGGGATCCAAATTAGAACATGAAAAATAAAAATTATACATTTTATCCAATAATTCCTCCTTCTTGGTAGTGGACTTTGTCTCACTACTGAAAACATAGCCACATTGATAAAAACTCTGGATATTCTATACTTTAAAGCTTCCCACTTAGTAACTGAAATGCTTCAAAAAACTATGCTTCCCTTCCTGAAATTGGATAGTGGCTTTGTACCTTTCTTCAAACAACACTGCAAAACTATAAATAATTATTGTCATTGAATCCTCTCCATCCCAGACTTTAAAAAAATCAAAGACATAGCAAACACAGAGATTTTCAACTCTGCTATAAATCACCCTAGTGAATTCCACTGTTTCATCCCTTCTCAAGAATCCAGTAACATATGTTTTCCCTTCTGAGATTATTCTCCAAAAACAAATTTAAAGATGGTATCCACCTTCTTTTCCCATCCATAAATTAAAATTATCTAGAAAAAACAATCAATAAATTTTTCATTCCCAATTGGAATGAGATATTTCAGAAAATTGCATTTTCTTCTTCTCCAATGACTCACTTGTAAAATAAAAAGTGGTAGCAATGGCCCAAGTTTTTGCTAAAAACATCTCTTTAACTCTTTATTATTTTCTAAGCTTGGAAAAAATCATTCACATTGTTTAATATGAGCTGCTTTGAATCCAACTTTAACTAAAATTAGCAACACAAGAAGTTAAAGTAAAAATTTTTAAGAATAGCCCAGGCAGTGGATCATACTATTTTCAAATCACCAAAATCCCCTTCTGAATCTCTAAAAATCAACCAAAACCTCTTGCTTCAAATATTGATATATCAAAATTTACCAGAAGATTGCTGATTTTAATTCTAAGTACACAGTTGCACTAGAATGGTGCCAAGGCCATATGGATAGGCCCAGGCTAAAATTATGCAAAATAGATTATTAATATCTCATTAATGGCATTAAGATTTTTGATTTTAGTAAAATAATTTCTGAATGATGCCAAAAGGAATCCTTGGAATTGTTGTATTGAATTTTTACCATAATCAAACCAATTGGCATGCTTTCCCACCCCAGGAATTGTACAAAATTTCTAAGGTTTAAAGGGGTTCCTTGGGTGAGAGAAAACACCATTTGATGGCATGTTGGGCCCCAAAAGGCCTTTAAACATCAATTGAGGAACTGGGGGGCTAAATGAAGGCCTCTAGACTCCCTGTGGGGTCTGCCTGAATAGAGCTTTTTGGAAAATGCAAATATGGACACCAATTGAGTATGATTAATATGTAAAGATGCTATGAATATCAATTCTTTTTTGGAAGGATTTTGAAGTTGACCTGAGGTTTGAAAAAACCCTTATGAAATTTTGGAAAAATAAGAAAAAAAAATAAAACATTCATTTCCTTGTAAAAAGTGAGATATATCCAGTGAAATAAAAGTACCTTGGTAACAACCACAACAAAACATAAAAAAAGCTAAAAATAAATATTTAATTCTGGAAGTTCAGATATTTTGAAATTTTTGCACAAGAATATCATACATTGTAAAAATAATTATAAAAAATTTAAAGAACATACTTCTTTGAAGAAATTTAAATATTTAAGACTGAATTTAGATAAATTTGTATCAACAATGAAAGATAATAGGAAAATACTACATATATCTATTTAAAAAGGAAAATTCAGAAATTTTGAAATATTTCAACAAAAGTTTCATCAAATAAAAAAAAAATTGACATATATTCATGCACTTGATGGTTTTAATTGGTTTTTTAATGATATTTGAATTCCTCACATCAAATAAGTTCATGTGGAAAATTTATATATTTTTTATCTTTGGTAAAAGATATCTACATTTAATCACCAATAATAAATTTTATTCAAAGAAATGAATTTTTGATTTTGTTATTCTTATTATTTTAATCAAAAAATTATTTTTTTGAATATTGCAGGATATTTGAATTCACCTCAGATTATAGGTATATATAGAATTTTTATATTTTCTTTTATTTTTGTGGTAAGGTATCTAAATCTGACTGGAAATTTTAATTCTTGTTCAAAAAAATAAATTTGTCCGATTTGATGGTTTTATTTTTTTAATTGATGGAATTTTTGTTGAAATATTTCAACATATTTGAATTTTCCTTGTGAAATAGATATGTGTAGTATTTTTCTATTATTTTTTATGCATGGTAAAAAGGTATTTACATTCCATCACAAATGTTGAATTTTCTTCAAAGAAGTATGTAATTTACATTTTTTATGATTATTGATGGGTCAGTGTTAAATTTGCAACCCTAAACGACCCATTCACAACCAAAAATGGGTTTTGTGGCGCGGTTTGCAAAAAATCTGGGTTGCGAAAGGCTGTTTGCAACCCATCTGAGTTGTGAACCGTGCCACACAACCCATTTTGAGTCTTGAAATGCCTTTCACAACCCAGATGAGTTGAAAAACGCCCCACGCAGCCCATTTTGAGTCGTGGTGGCCCATTTTGAATTTTTGTTTATTTATTTTATTTATATATAAATTTTTTTCATATTTTTCATATATTTTTGTTTTTAATTTAATTTACTTATTTAATTATTTAATTATTTTTTTATTTAATTATTTATTTTTAATTTACTTAATTATTTGTTTATTTATTTTATATGGGTGTTAGGTTTTTCATGCCCCCAAACCTGGAAAACACGCCTTTAGGACGTCCCCACAATGTCCTGCAACGTCCCCTAACCATGCAGTAAACCTGGGAAAAACACGTTTTTTGGGGGTTTTCAAAAAAAAAGCAAATACTGGGGGATAGGGGGGAATCTCGAACCCCTGGAGAATAAATCCTAAGAATTTTGGCCATTTTTAAGGCCTTCAAAATTTCCCCCAAAAAACTGAAAAAAAATGCTCCTCGTCTGAAATATTTTCATATTTTTAATCTTTTTTTGTTGATCATTCTGAAAGATCTGAAGAGACAGAAAGTTTCCAAATATAACAGGCCATTCAATTATAATTTTTTTCAGAATTTTAGTACTTCACTTTCCCGCTAGAAAATGGGATTTACATAAAAATGAGACATTATCCAATTCTTTTTTTTGTTATTTTTCCATGAGATTTTCCAAATTTTCAGTTTGCAGTATTTTAGAGAGCATTGTGAAGGGCCCAAAAAAATCATCTGGGGGTTCTTTTTTGCTTATTGTTTCCCAAAGAACTCATAGTTTAAAATACAAAAGTGGTGTTTTTTTCTCTAAATCAATAGTTTTTTGCTCTAAATCAATGGTTTTTTGCTCTAAATCAATGGTTTTTTGCTCTAAATCAATGATTTTTTGCTCTAAATCAATGGGTTTTTGCCCTAAATCAATGGTTTTTTGCTCTAAATCCATGAGTAAAGAAATTATGAAAAATTGAGTGAGAAAAAAACAGAAAAATGATTCAATCAAGATTAATTTGTACCACTTTATCATTTATAATATGAGGATAAAAAATCTTCAAACCAAGTTTAAAGTTATTATGAATCAAATCTTCCCATTTTTGTGATTCCTTGCTAGCAAAAGCCTTCCATAGGGGATCTAATTGGGGACCTGGCCACAGTTAAGAACTATAGTGGAAAGAAACTATGTGCTGAAAATATTCCAAAATAATTAAACATTTGGGATATTTTTGAGAATTGGAAGTTAGAGGTGAATTGAGTGGAAAATAAGTTGATGGAGTCAACTTAGATAAAAGTACCACTTGCCTTTTGTATGTATCTTCAAGCAGGAAACCATGGCAAGGGAATTCCATCAAGTAACTTTGAGAGGAAGGTCCAGAAGTGTGGTTGAGATTTTTTCTTGCTTTTTCAAAATGTTCTTCCCAGACTTGATCCATGAAGTTTCACCCTTGAAGATAGAGTTGGATTCCATTTCCTCAATCATTTCCTGACTTATTGAAATCCAATTTTCAGATTTATGGTTCAAATAAACTGCTAATGATCTAAACCCAAATTTCCCATCAGCCATCACATCTTGAACATGTGAAATTTGTGGTATGGCTGTCTTTGGGAAAATTAAATTTTTTTATTGATACTAAGGAAAAAAAGATGAGTATTATTCAATATGAAATGAAAAAAAACCATTCATACTAACTTTATCAATAGCAACCACTTCAAAATTATCAGAAGATGAATGAGAAAATTTTGTGACCTTCATCCCAAAAAAACAAGGGGTTAATAAGTGAACCATAAAGCAAGATAAATTCAGAAATTTATTCAACTTTTCTATTTCAGAGGCTGTGGCTGTGGGAGCAAAGATTGGATTCCCTGGAGGCCTATAAGCATCTTCATCTTCATCCTGTTTTTTTCTTCTCTTGATCCTCTTCAAAGTCCCAGGACTCAAATTCTGTGAAACAAACCTCTTATTGATAATTTTTCCTGAACTCTGAGTGACAAATGAAAATATTACAATCAATGGAAACAAGAAAAACAATCCTGATCCCTGCCAACCAAAAAGAAAATTACTAACTGCCTTTATTATGTCTTATTCTTCAAAATATTTGAGTTCTTCTCCATTCAATTCCTCTTCTTTTATAAACCCATCCTGTTCACAATGCAATGTTAGTCTCATTAAAAAAAACAACTCTTCCTCTGATTCCTGTTTCCATTTTCCCTTGGCCTTTTCATGGCCTTCCTTTCCTTTCCTTTTCCTCACAGTCTGAAATTAGAGAGAACCAATTTCAAACCATATGCTTTTAAAATCAATTCAGCAGAAAGGGATAAAAGAACAAAGAAAAGAAAAAACTTACCATGCAATTAACCACTTGGGCTTCCTTGGTCTTCCTCTTTGCTTAGGTAATTCAACATATTCAAACCCAGATGGATCCCTCTTAGATGAAAGCTGAGAAAATCTTTTGCTTTTATTGGGGGCTTCTTTGCATCTTCCTTGAATTTTCCTTTCTTCCTTTGATATGAGTTCTTGAATTGGAGTCAGTTCATACTTCCCTTTTAACAATTTCATCATTTCTCCAAGGTAAAATTTTTTTTCTCCTAGGCGCAATTTAAGGAATTCTTCAAAGAGTTCATTCCAAAACCGGTGTATTTTGGTTGATTGGGAAGGTGATTCATGAGATGATTGAGAAGGTTGGAATGACCCCTTCTCAGCAAGCTATTAAGAATTCCAAAATCAAAGAAAAAAATTCAGAAATCAATTTTAGAATTATTTTTTTCTCCAAGAAAAGAAAAAAAACTGCAATAGGAGGTCTGACATGCCACTGGGGATGAAAATCATCAAGCAAAAATTATTACTTATTGAGATTTGCCTTCTTCACTTGGTGTACACAAGGAATCCCCATGAAAGAAAAATAATCACAATCAGAACAGTTGGTTGATTTGTCTGCTGAAATGCGAAAGGAACGCACAATCTTGAGAGCATAGTGGCTTATTTTTCCTGAGAAGTGTTCAACACAATATGGGAGACCAATCAAGTTCTTGAAGTCTTTCTGAGAATTTTCAATGGCAGTCTCACAGAGTTTAATTGAAACTGAATGATATATTTGGTGAAATACATCAGAGAAGGAACCAGAAGAAGTTGTGATCAATTGTTTGACAAAAAATTGAAGCCCTTCTATTCTAGATGTGCAGGTATTTCCAAAATGCAGGTGCTTGTTTGCAGCATGTGAAACAAATTTTCTTTTTAGAGGAAGCCAGCTGTTCAGAGGGTATTCAGAAGTAGGGGGATTAAAGACTACAGTCAGTTTAGTAAAATTATCTTGATAAGAATTTTCATGTTTTGATTTGAACAGCATATTCCAGTTTTTTCTGAATATCATCCATTCTTCTTCAGATTTAAATTGTTTTCTACAATGTTTTTGAATGTTTTTGAAGATATTCCAGACACAGAGTAAATGATATGAGTTGGGAAATACATTTTAAATGGAATGAATAAGGGATTGGTCTTTGTCAGTCACAATGACTTTGGGTTCTTCATGTTCTAATAATTGATGAAGTTGTTGGAGAGCCCATTTATATTCTTCCTTTATTTCTTGCAAGAGGAAACAGAAACCAACAGACAATTTTTGAGAAAAATTGTTGAAACCAAGAATGTGAAGAAGAGGCATGGAAAATTTGTTGGTTTTATAGGTACAGTCCATCATTAATACTGATGGAAAGAGTTTGATTAATTGGATAGAATCTGGGAGGGAAATGAATAAAGAACTAATATGACCATTTTGATTATTGATTTCATATGTGAAAGAAGAGTTTCTTGATTCTATTATTAAAGCTTCTATGGGTGATTTTCCTTCCAGTTTTTCTTTTTTAATTTTTGATCTTTTGTCATAGATTTTACTAAGGGTTGTGTGAAGAGGAGAATTGGATGACTGCATTAAGGAATTAAGAATTTTCAGGGGAGGAATCCCAGCTTTGGTTAAAGAATTGACCATATCCTCTTTATCACCCTGAATCCTTCTATAACTGGATGGGTTTATGGATCAGTTGATGGTGGATGATTGTGGTCAGGGCATTGGATTTTTATTTCCCAAAGACCAGACTTCTTGTGAAAGCTTCCAGAGAATTTGAAGGGACAGTTTGTTTTTCTAGTTTATGAAAGTCTTTTGCTATCCAAATTGGGTTTATATTCCCCATATTTGTCACATTGGTAATTATGCCTTTGCTCTGTTGTATTGGAGACTTTGGTGGAAATGGCATATCCATGGGATTTAGCCCACTCTTGAACAGCATACACAAGGTCCCCATTTGAATGATATGATAATTCAGGTGGAGGAACCAAAGGGGTGGAATCTTGGGGGTGATATAAATCAGTTGAAGAATTAGAAGGAGAAGAGCAGAGGCAGATAGTGGAGCAGAAGAAGAAGCAGCAGCAGAGGCAGATAGTAAAAGTGGGTTGATGTTTTTTTGAGACATTTTTTGTTTGGGATTTTCATTTTGAGATGTTTTTTTTTATGAAGACTTGATTTTTTTTGATTTTTTATTTAGTTTTTGGATTTAGGGGGGTCAATTAAGTGGGGGTGGAGTGTTGAATTTGATTGGTTGAGTTTTGTTGAGTAGTGATGTGTGATTGGTTGATTGATGTTGAGTGGTGATGATTGGTGATAGTGGTGATGATGGTGTGGTGTGGTGTGGATTCTGGATTTTGACAGGTGATTTTGTGGTTGAGGAGAGGATTGGACCGCCCCAACAGGTGAGGAGTAGGCAGGAAATCATTCAAAATTATATTGAATATAAGATTATTTATATAGAAGAGCCCAAAAATGCGGACCTACTCCAAAAAGGGTTTTGAACATGATATTTTGAGGTTAGACATTTGAGGGCCAATGAAAGGTCCAAAAAAGATGAAAAAAAATATATTTATGTAAAATATGACAAAAATATATTCATGCAAAATATGAAAAAAATATATTTATGTAAAATATGAAAAAAATATATCTATTTAAAATATGAAAAAAATATATTTATGTTTCAATCAAAGTGCATTTTAAAAATGTAAACTCAGTTTGTCCATAAAAATAATCAAAACAGTATCAGACATTGCTTCAAAATGCACCCCAAAACAGACACTTTGCATTTTTGTTGTAAATGCATCAATTTTTTTTGGATGAATAATTGATCCTAAAAATCCCCAAATAATTTTTGTGGCCCCTTCACAATGCCCACTAAAATACTGCAAACTTAAAATTTGGAAAATCTCATGGAAAAATAAAAAAAAGAATTGAAAATAATGTCTCATTTTTTATGTAAATCCCATTTTCTGGCTGGAAAGTGAAGTACTAAAATTATGAAAAAATTATAATTAAATGTCCTGCCATATTTGGAAACCTTTTTCTCTTCAGATTTTTCAAAATGATCAACAAAAAAAGATTAAAAATGTGAAATGATTTGAGGTGTGGAGTGTTTTTTTTCAGTTTTTTGGGGGCAATTTCAAAGGCCTTAAAAATGGCCAATATTCTTAGGATCTATTCTACAGGGGTTTGAGATGGCTCTGTGTCCCCCCCTTTTTTTTCTTTTTGAAAAACCGCAAAAACCATATTTTTTCCAGGTTTACTGGTGGGGGGGGACATTGCAGGACATTGTGGGGACGTCCAAACTGCGTGTTTTCCAGGTTTGGGGTCGTGAAAAACCTAAAAACATTTTTATTTATTTATTTTTATTTAAATTTTTATTTAATTTTTATTTAATTTTTATATAATTTTTATTTTTTTTATTTTTTATTTATTTCTAAATTATTTTTTTTAATCATTTTTTGATTATTTTTGAAAAATAAAACAAAAAAAAGTAAAAAAAAGTAAAATAAATAATAAATATATATATATATCCATTCACCACTCAGATGGGTTGCAAACAGCATTTTGCGCCCCATTTGCAACTTTAAAATTGGCTTTTTTTGGTTCAATTTGTTTTTTATTGTTTTGGCGGTTTTTGATTTTTGATTTTTTTTGTCCACTCCTCTCCAAATATGTATGATGGACCACTTAGGTTAAGTTGTCAACCATCCTGGCAAGTGGTTGCCACAAGATTGACTGCTCCCCGACTTGCCCTGCTGGTAAAGGAGGCACATGGGGGAACAAATGTTGGGGAGGTAGACATCTTGGCCTGAGTTGTCCACTGCACCAACCGTTGCTGATGGCAGGATAGACCCCGGCGCAACTCCCCCTTCTGGTAGAGGAGGCGCACAGGGGAAAAAATGTTGCAAAAATTGACAACATAAGCTAATTTGTCCATCATGCCAACAGGGAGAGGGGTAAAAAAAATAAAAAAAGAATCAGAAAAATTAAAAAATTAATAAAAGGGGAATGTTAAATTCATGGCTCATTGAATCATGCACACGGTTCAAAAGGGGCCATTTGGCACGCAACACGGTCCAATTGGAGCCATGTACAACCCCCCATGGCTCAAAGAGTCCCGCGGCCAATCCAGCCTGGTCCTCCGGCGTGTTGGATTCCACACGACTACATTCAAGCCATGTGGAGTTGTACACAGCTCCAATGTAGTCGTGTGGCATCCCACACGCCACCAGACTGCGGTGAGCCAAAAAAAAGGAATGAAAGGAATGAAAGGGGAATAACATAACCCATGAATCAAATAAACCTTCCAAAAAACAGGAATCAACCAAAAAATCAATGAAATCAAAAAATGTTCATTTTTTGGTTAAAAAAAACAACAACAAAAAAAAAGGGACTATCCAATAGACTAGCCCTAAAGTAAAAAGAACCAAAAAAAACACAAGTAACTGGACTAGCCCTAAACTAAAAACACAAAAAAAAAGACATGTAACTTGAAAAGCCCTGAAGTAAAAAGACCAAAAAAAAGACAAGTAACATGACAAGCCCTAAAGTAAAAATACCAAAAAAAATACAAGCAACTTAAAAAGCCCTAAAGTAAGTTCAACTTGACTAGCCCTAAAGTCAAAGGGCGCAAAAATTAAAGAAGTCTTTTGACCAGCCCTAAAGTAAGAGTTCCAAAAAAATACCAGTCTTTTGACCAGGCAAAAAATACAAGAGGTCATTTGACCAGCCCTAAAGTAAAAGTGCCAAAAAATATACAAGTCTTTTGAACAGCCCTAAAGTAAAAACACCAAAAAAAAAGTTCAACTTGTGTTACACTGATCCCAGCTCAGCCTTAACATAAGTTAAGCTTGTGATGGAATCAGCTTAACACAATTTGAACTGACTTACCATTAAACTCTCATTCAAAACACTCAATATAATGATGTTAACTCAAAACACCCAATATAATGATGTTCAAAATTTGATAACCCTGTATATTAATAGAACTCGCTAGCTGCATTAGAATTACAATTTATATGAAACCCAATGATGAAATGAATTCAAATTCTATAATCTATATAAGCTAGAATACATTTGCAGTTGATCTTTGAAGTGATCAACCCAACCAGAGGCTTTTTTAGAAATCAAGGAACAGTTTTTTGCTACAATGGGCGGGATCGGAATCATTTCTCTCTCAATTACTAATAGAAACCAGTGGTTATTGTTTACAAAGGAAATGAACATTGGATCTGATTGATCAGTAACAACATTTTTCATTGAAGTAGAAGTATCACATGAATACAATGAAATAAAAAATATAGGTCTGGAATATGTGTCTTCCATGATTTGACCCATGTCCAATTTAGCCAGCTATTTTGAGGAGGGAATCTTTTCATTGATTTCTTCAACATCATGTCTTTTTTAAATCTTTTCAACCACCTTTGCACCACCAAGCATCTTAATGTAGCATGCTTTATTTTTCTCTAATGTTTCAATCATTTCCTTCCTAACTTTAAACCAACCATGTTCTTCATAACCAATAGATTAGGAAATGACTCTAAATCCGGAATTCCCATCTCCAATTGGATCCCAAACCTCACCCAAGAACTTATGGAATTTCTTGGGTATTTGATTGAGGTATTTCACGTTTGGTTCCTATCATGAAAACTAACTTAGTATTGGTTTCTTCAAGCAGATCAATTAAATGAATACTCAACAAAGATGAGCTTCTGGTTGAGCTTTGCTGCATGTTCTCTTCCTCTGAAGGGGATTCTGATTCCAAATAAAGTGATCCCAATTCACTTTCACTCTCTTCCTCTAAACTATGAAACTCATATTCAGATTTTGCCAACTTTGACTAACAATTCATCATTGGTTAGTAACTAAGTTCATTAAACCAAAAAAATGAACATATCCAAAAAGAAAAGACTTAAAATCTTTTTTCTTTTCTTGTTTGGAGCACTTCTAGTTCTTTTTTTCCCCTTGAGTTTATTTTCAACATTCTCAAACCAAGATGGTTCTTGCCGCATATCTGTCAATTTTGGCCTGCCCCTACTTGATTGTAAGACTTTAGGTTGAAGTCTTGGCTTTGCTCAATATTTTGTAATATTCTGAATGATATACCTCAATAGGCTGCTTTGCTCATGATCTGGAGATTCCAAGATCATTTAATTCACTTTTTCACGTAACTGAGGAATGCTTAGCATTTCATTGAAATTGCACTTGAAAAATTAAAAAGGATCAACCATTAGTGAATTGGGAATCATTAATCAAAAAGCATTAATCACATAGTGATTTGAACAATCCAACTTAAGGCAACTTACAGAACTAGAACTGCAAGGTTCATAGTCCAACCTCCAATGAGGATGAACATCTTTGGGTACCACAGATCCTCTGAATGCTAGACAGTCACCTATTTGGTGGGAACAGGGCAAAACCATAGTCATGGAATATGACTTGGTGCACACTTTACCATCATGATCACGTTTGGATTTCTCAAATTGTTCCCTAATAAGATGAATTAACTCTAAAGACAATTTGTAACCCAATGGTAAAAGTTTAGGTGGAAGAACTTTCCCTAACTTGATTTGAGAGTTATAAAGTGACACATGAACCAATTTAATTTGATTCAAAACATTTACTTCAAGGCTTTTCAAAACATCCAACAGGTTTCCTGAAGAGTTTGCAAGGAATTGTTTGAGAGTTGCATGGGCCCCTTCAACGCAAGATGTTGTTTTGTTTCCAAAATCTGGGTTTATACAAGTCCACGCTTTTACAAAGATCTCTTTGATAGGGAAAATGTTATTTTCCATATACTTGAGTACATCCTCATAGTCTTTCAAGAAACACTATACAATTCAAAAGGTCAAAACCCAAAACTAGGAAGAATAAGAAGCAGTGATTTGGACCTACTCTGAGTTTGACATCATTGACCTCTGCCTCCTCCTTGGTCTTTGAGGCCCCATACTTTGCCCACAGAGTCATAAAGCTTTTCCATTCTTCAACATCATTAACAAAGCGCGCTTTACAGTTTGCTTGTATTTTTTTTAGAAAAGTGCCAAGTACAACATTGCCTTGATGCCTCAGGGAAACAAGATTCAATAGCACAAATCAGAGCTTTTTCATGGTCCATCACAAAGACTTTTGGAAGTTTCACAGGATCATAAGCCAACTACTTTAATGCGTTTACAGACCAACTGTAGAACTCTAACGTTTCTTTTGTTATAAAAAAAGAGATTTTGGGAAAGTTTTCCAATTGGATTTCATTTGGACAACATGAAATAGCAGGGTTTTGTACTTATTTTTCTTATAAGTACAATCCAACATAGCAATATGATGGAATTGTTTTGAAAGCTTTACTGCCTCAGGATGTGCTAATTACAGGGCCTCCAAGTGACCCTCTCCACTGAACTTTGACTGTTGAATCCAACTTGTTTCTCCAAGCTGTTCATAGAGTACCTCCATAACAATTTTCCCGTTTAGTTCTGCAAGCTTTACCTTCCGCTTAGTGCTATAAATTTTTCCGTCATCAACATCATCCCCCCATCAATCTTGTTCAATTTCTCTTTAGTTGGAACATATTGAGACCATCTTTCATGCCTTCCTTAAGTAGATCCAAGGCTTGCCCAGAGATTCTCCTCAGTTGAGGATGCACCAAGGGATTTTCAGATGTTTGATGGTTATGTTGGGTTTCTTTATAGGAGATTTGCCACAAGGGGTCTGCCTTTGTTCAACTTGCATGGATTAAAAACTTGCACCCAACCTTCATTGTGTGATTTTGTCTAGACCGTTCAGTAAAAAGTGTTCCTGAATAGGAACGATGGCAATCACAGGCCAAATCCACATATTTATCTTTCTTTTAGTTAAAAACCATTGGAGCTTAACCATGCTCCCTAGCCCATGTTTGAAAATAGTTTTTTGCCCCTTCCCTAGTAGGAAAGGCTCCCACAGGACGTGGGTCAAGTGTATCTGGCACCAATTCAATGGTTAGGTTCTGTAGTTTCATATTCCCATGCACCCATTAGTTTAAATCAAATTCAATCCAGCAAAGGCCTCAGTAAAATAAAACTTTACTCATGAACAGAGGTCAAATACCACTGCGAAACATTTTGTTCCTCAATTTTCACCCTTGATGAAGATGCAATTCGGGCTTCCAATGTTTCATTGCCCAAATCCTTTTTTCTTTTTCCAAAGATTTGTTGATGGCACTATCAATGTAGACCTTCCAAGAAGACATGTCAGAAGACGGAGGGCTTGCCACTTTTCCCATGCAAAAAAATGCAATGGTATACTTCAGTATTCAATCCAAATTTCAATTGAACAACCAAAGTTTGCTCACTTTCAAGTTGAGAAAGAATTGTTTTCCAATTTTTATATGATTTCAATTTTCACTTTACTTTCACTTTGGTTTCACTTAAAAGTCACCTTGGTTTCACTTTAAAGTCACTTTTGAATTTCCAGGTGTGGAACAAAAGTCCCACAAAGTATGCGTTGATCCCAAATTTGGGTTAACAGAAACCAAGTGTGGTCCAGGGGGTGCCCAAAATTCTGCAATCACTTGTGGGGGGTTGTGCACCCCCAAACACGGCCGTTTTGAGCCGTTTATGAGGGTACATGGCTTTAAATTGCCGTGTTTGGGGGGTAAACCGCTCCTACACAATCCCCCGGGGGTTGTGCGTGTTTGACATGGCCCTTTGTAGTCTTCTATGGGCCCTCAAGGCTCATTTGAGCCGCATAGGGCCCTAAAAAACTCCCACACAACTGGAGTCGTGAATTTAACATCACCCTTCAAAAGAATCAAAAAAAAAAATTAAAAAAAACCAACAAAAATTAAAAAAAAATAAAAAAAAATAAAAATAAAAAAAACCAAAAAAAATTGAAAAATTTGAAAAAAGGAAAAAAATTAAAAAAAAAACTAAAAAAAAAACATGAAAAAAATGAAAAAACATAAAAATATAAATTCCTAAAGACCTTAACTCAGCTCAAATGAAAATGAACCCATTTTATGTTGAATTAACAAAATAAGAATTGAAAAATTCAAAAAATTATCCTTAACTGGAAAAAAATAACTAACAAAAAAACAATGCAATAAAGCAATGAATGATTCAACTGAAAATTCATGAAAGCATCAAAAATTTCAACACAAAAATATTTATTCAAAACAATAAAAAAAACATGGTACTTTCAAAAAATACTATTGTAACTTTTGAAATTTAAATGGATTAAAGTATTAATAATGAAGAAAATTTGACAGAAACCACTAAAATTAGATTGAATATAATACATAATCAAAATAAAACCACTTGTCTTGATGTTATATTCAAATTTTTTCATTACATAGAATTGAAATTCCCCATAATTCCATATCTTTGTTATTCCATGGATGCATAGAATTACTTGGAATAATTGAGAACTGGTACAAAAAATTTTTCTCAGGTTCTTACTCAAGTTAGAAAAAGATTTTTCTCAAAGTCAAAATCAAACAAAAACAAGTCCCAGGTGCTACACCTGCCAGCAGTTGCAGCCTTTTTTTTCATGCTGAACCTGACCACACCCACCAACCCACAATCACCATCTCCATCTCCAGGTCAGTCTCCTTACCCCAACTCCCTGTTTGATTGCCTTGCTAACACCCCCCCTTTCCTCTCCAATCTATGTTTCCATCCCACCCAGGTATGCCCTCCCACCTCCCTCTCAATCCACCTCCCCCTTGTTGCACTTTTGCTAACTGCCCTTGCTTCCTCCCTCCTCAACATATCCCCCATCCTTGGAAAATTGACTGCCCCCCCATCCTCAACAACACCCCCCCCTCATTTCCAGCCAATCAACCACCCCCCCTCCCCTTGACCAATCCACTGGCCAGCTGCCCGCTTTGCCAACCAACCAACCAGCCACCACCAAAGGATTGGCCAGCCCCCATTGAAGAACAACTTGCCAGATACCCCCATTGCCAAAAAACCAACGGCCCCCCCCTTTGCCAACCAAAAAGCCAGCCACTTCCAACCAATTGGCCAGCCCCCCCCCTTTGACCAACCAATTGACACCCCCCTCTTTGACCAAACAATTGACCACCCCCCCCCCCCCCCTCATTGCCTGAGCAACCCAGCCCCCCCACTCTTGAGAAACAAAACCAGCCCCACCCATCCTCAAAAAATCACACCTGAAAAACACCAGTACTGACCCATGAACCTCCCCCCCTTCTTCCTTGGCCAAAGCAGCTCCATCCTCCCCACTCCCACCACCAAAATCCTCCCCAAGACCTATTAGTGATGGGGTGAAGCCTGGAAAAAAAAAATGGTGAGTGAACTTACCCCCATTTCTTCCTTGGATGTCCTGCCTTCTTCATCTTCCCTATGGTGTCTGTCAACTTGATTATAAAATAAGGATCACAGCTATTGGGGGAGTGATTCAGTCCAATCCTTGGATTTTCCCCTAATTCATCTTCCCTATGGTGTCTGTTGACTTTATTATACAATCAGGACACGGCCATTGGGGGGGGGGTGATTCAGTCTAATCCTTGGATTTTCCACCCTGCCTTACTGTTTTCAAATGCAACGATTTTACTCATCAAAATTTTAGAGGATTATCACAATCCATGAAGTATACACAAATAGGCTTCTCTTTTCAAATATGCAAAAACAAGGCACCAGCAGTCCAGAAATATCTTTATGGAACTTCAAAATTCTCAAACATTGGTGGATACAAAGAACAGATAAAAAATTCTTGTAAATAATTTGATTTGGATTTTCTTGTGAATGCATAGCAGTATATTCAAACACATTTACAAGCCAAACAGCTGAGAAATCTTTTCAAACTCTGCAATTGATCAACCACTACTTACAAAGGCAATTGCCAATGAAAACCTGTCCTTTTTCTCTGATGGAGAATGATCTTTTTCCTTTTCCTCTTTCTGAAAATCCAACTCATCTTTTTTAATATTCCTTTCAGAATTGATCTTATTCTTTTGGGTTTCTGCCTCTTGTTGAAACCTGAATTTGAGAATCATGCCATGCCAACATCACACCATGTAATTTATCAGTCCATTAATTAATCATTAATGGCTATATCTTAATTAATTGTGGTTTCAATTGGCAGTTGTACCTTGGTCTCTTTCATCATCATACTTGGAGCCCTCATTTTTTTCACTACTTACCTTACTCAGGACTCATTTTTTACAGAAGACTGTCTCTATTTAAGAAGCTTGTATTCCTCAGTTTCATTTTTTTCTCATTCAAGCTTCTTAACTTTCTTTTTATTCTGAATATTGTGTCCAGGTATTATTCTTTTTGCTCTCCTTTTTCACAACAAAGAACAATATTCCCTAAAGTGCCTTCATTAGGTGTACTACTATCTTTGCATATCATAATAATAATCTATTCAAGCTTCTTAACTTTCTTTTTATTCTGAATCCTGTCTCCAGGTATTATTCTTGTTTTGCTCCTTGTTCACAAAGAAGAACAATCTTCCCTAACGCGCATTCATTAGTTATCATTCTTGTTGCTCTCCTTGTTCATGACAAAGAAAAATCTTCCCTAAAAAGTGTTCATTATTCTGATAATTTAACCCCCCTGCCTCTATTTGTTTCTCCTGAGCTATAAGTTCTGATATCCATTTTCTCTCTTCAATTTCCAGATTATGCTCCCACTTCTCCCTCTAAAAGTCAATTTTCTTTCTGTAAACCAAATTTTCACTGTTTTCAAAGTCAATAAATCAATTTGATTTGAATTTTTGGGAAGTATTAGCAATCCAATTTATTTTCTTTACCTATATCTCACTTCTCAATCATTTCCTCAAAGCCACAAAAGCTAGAAGCGTGTCTCCTCTTTTGATGACTTTTTGGGTTGATGTACATTGAATTGGAGGCCTTGCACTTTCCCTTGGCTGAGGTTGATGGAAGCTTACTGTCTTCACTCAGATTGGAAGGTGATGTAGGACACCACCTTGGCTTAAGATTCTATCATTAACAAGAAAATGATGAGGCTTTTCATACAAAATAAGTTAAAATTCACTATTCAAGAAAAGAAAAACCATAATTACTTGAGGTGAGGTATGTTTGTATTGTGAATTGGGACAGTCTACTCGCAAGTTGGTGATATTGTTGAGCTTATCCATGCTAGAAAGTGATGGATCAAGGAAAGTGTTTGAGATGCTTGTGGACTGGATTGGGGCTGATTGAGCTGTAATTTTGGAAACATCATTCTTGGTGGCTGATGCTGGCTCTGATGGTGACCAATTGAATGTTTCCCCATTATTGGGTTCACTAGGCTGAGTATCATCAGAAAGTGGTTCCATATCATTTGACTTGGCTGTTTGAGCATCAAACTCAGCCAGAGGGGTGATATTTGGTTTTTTACCAAATATTTAATCCATGTGGTTTTAGAAAGGGCAGATGAAATCCAATTTCCAAAAAATAGAGTTTATCTCCTTGGCTTTATGGGCATCAGTTATGCCAAACCCAGTTTAGATTTAAATGGAGTGGGCTTTTGTGTACTTGGCCCGGTAGTTCTTGATTGCTCCTGCATTTGATTTGAAGAAAATCCTAGCCTACCTTTTGTTTTGTTCTGGAGCTCATTGGTCATCAGGAGATAAAGATTCACCTTTGAAGATGGGGGTTGACCAACTCTTGTTTCTTTGTCAGACCCAAAGAAAGCAGAATAGTTTGACACAACTTTGAGCCAGTTGACCAGGATGAGGTGATCTCCTTGCTTGAGTTGGCCAGATGATTTGGAAGCTGAGGGAGGAGGATTGTTTGTTTTTTGATTTCTTGGGGATTTTTGTTTGGGTAGGTGGTTTTTGGTTTTGGATTACTGAGGGGCCATTTTGATAGGGTGAGGTTTCAGATGAAAGTGTGATGAGCAGTGAGGATGATGAGATGTCCAAGGAGGTTGGAGTTGAATTGAAGTGGGAAGCAAGGATGAGATGTCCAAGGAGGTCAGAGTTGGATGGAAGTGGGAAGCAAGGATAAGATTTCCAAGGATTCTGGAGTTGGATGGATTTGGGAAGCAAGGATGAGATTTCCAAGGATATTGGAGTTGGATGGAAGTGGGAAGCAAGGATGAGATGCCCAAGGATTTTTGAGTTGGATCAAAGTGGGAAGCAAGGATGAGATCCAAGTATTTTGGAGTTGGATGAAAGTGGGAATCAAGGATGATGAGATGTCCAAGGATGTTGGAGTTGGATGAAAGTGGAAAGCAAGGATGACAGTGAAGATGATGAGATGTCTGAGGAGGTTGTTGTTGGATGGAAGTGGGAAGAAAGGTTGAGATGTCCAAGGATGTTGGAGTTGAATCAAAGTGGGAAGCAAAGGATGGATGGTGTGGTGCAGGGTGTGGTTGATGCTGTGGGTACCATTATATAATTTACTTGAAAAAACCCACTTATTTCTTGTTAAATTTGAAACTTCTGATCTGAAATAAGTGGGCTTTTTAGATGTTTAATGGGGGGATTTAAATAGAAGATTTGGGTTAAAACCCACCATTTAAAAATGGCGGGTTTGGTTAACTTTAAAAAAAAACTATTACCCTCAATAGATAAAAAACCCTCATTCAGAACAATTCCTGCTTTGAAATCAAGTAGAAACCACAGGAAATTTTCTTTTCTCCTTCAAAAATCTTCAGAAAGAAATTAATTCCTTTTTTAAGAAATTTGGAGAAGTAAAAATAAAATTTGATCCTTTCAGATCACTCTATATACTAAAAAACCATTAATTCTTCCAAAAGCTTTCCAAATTCCTATTAAAAGCAGTCAGATTGAGATTCATTGCTTTTTTTTCCCAAAAGCAAGATAAAAACTAAGGGTAATGTTGAATTCACAACTCATTGAGCCGTGCACACGGTTGAAAAAGGGCTGTGTGGCACGCCACACAGTCCAATCCAAGCCTTGTACAACCCCCCACAGCTCAAGGAGTCGTGTGGCCCACCAAGCCTGGTCTGCCGCCATGTGGACTTCCACACGACTACATTCAAGCCGTGTGGAGTTGTACACGGCTCAAATGTAGTTGTGTGGATTTGTACACGGCGCAAATGTAGTTGTGTGGCATCCCACACAGCACCGGACTGCGGTGAGCAAAAAAAAAAAAGGAAAAGGAATGAAAGGGTACTAACACAGCCCATAAACTAAACAAATCTTCCAAAAAAACAGAAATAAACCAAAAAATCAAAGAATGTTCATTTTTTGGTTAAAAAAAAATAAATAAACAAATAAATCAAAATCAAAAAATACTGGTACTATCCAATGGACTAGCCCTAAAGTAAAAAGACCAAAAAAACACAAGTAACTGGACTAGCCCTAAAGTAAAAACACCAAAAAAAAGACAAGTAACTTGACAAGCCCTAAAGTAAAAACACCAAAAAAAATACAAATAACTTGACAAGCCCTAAAGTAATTTCAACTGGACTAGCCCTAAAGCAAAAGTGCCCAAACAAATACAAGTATTTTGACCAGCCCTTAAGTAAAAACACCAAAAAAAACAAGTTGAACTTGTATTAAGCTGATCCCATCCCAAGCTTAACATAATTTAAGCTTGTGATGGAATCAGCCCAACACAAGTTGAACTGACTTACCATTAAACTCTCATTCAAAACACTCAATAGGGCTGATCAAAGTGAGCAAACCCCCCATTAGAAACCCGCCATTTTTTTTTACCAAACCTGCAATTTTTAATGGCAGGTTTCTGAAATACACATACCCCCTAAATGGCATATTCCAAAATGGCGGGTTTCATGAAAATGGTGGATTTCAAAGATCAAACTCGCCATTAAACCCACCATTTATGCATCATCATCCATCCACCATCCATCACATCTAAAACACCCATCCACATCAGCAAATCCATACTGGTTGCATCTCCATTGCATCACACACTTTTCATCTCCATTGCTTCACATCTCTATTGATTTTAACATCTCCATCTTCACACAAATCAAATCCCATCATCATCTCATCACCCCTCATCACATCACCATCTTTCTCAACATGTCCAATCAAACTTCCCGCCAGAAAGTTGAAAATGCAAGAAAGCTGAGTGAAATTTTGCTACCTTTTGGCTCCCATTCAGACTCTGATTCAGAATCCAATTTGGAATCAACTTGGTTAGCTTTGAATTCTCTGTTTTAAAAGCAATACATGGTTAGAAGAATACACACCCTCCAAAACCCTATGTATGAAAGGCAAAAGCTTCATCTCATCCCCAACTTAAGCTTCCAGCAACTATTCCAAACTTTGTTTCCTTCATTCATGAAAATTCTGGAGATGATTGAAGACCACCACATCTTCCAGAACAATTCTTGGAATCCTCAATGCAATCCAGCCATCCAACTTGATGTTGCTGTTTTTAGATTGGGATCAAATGGAAATGGAGCAGCAATCCATAAATTGCAAAATCTATTCTTGGTCAGTTATGGAAGCATTTAATTATACACCAAAAGAGTCATGATTGCTATCCCATCTTTCCGTTGCTCAGTCCTTTCTTGGCCAACCAAAAAAGAACGCAAGGAGATATCTCAAGTAATGGAGACCAAAGGCTTTCCTGGTTGCATTAGGTTTGTTGATGGAACCACCGATTCTTTCTTATTCTCTCAAACTCTTGACCTCAAATCTAAAACATCAATACCAACTTTGCTTCAAATCAATATTTTTGTTTTTTTTAGTTGTCCATCTTGTTTCCTTTCTTTTACTTCTTTGATATCTACTAAGCTTCTCAAATTGGCTATATCTCATCAAGTCCATTGCTATCTGGGGTACTACTTTTATTTTCTACTTTTCATTTTATTTCCTTTTAAGTTTGACATTGTATTTTCTTTGAGTCTGGTTTTATTCTTCAGAAAAAAACTTTGGAATTCAAATTCTATCACAATTGACAGTCAAAGGCATTAAAAAATTGCATTGAAACAACCAGATCTGTATTTATCTTTCCAATGGAGGAAATAAACCCCACTATACTCAAGACTGCCATAGAAGCCATTCCTGTTCCCACCAAGGACAATTTCACTATTTGGAAAGATTGGATGAACTCATTACTGAACCTGGCCCAACTCAAGGACATAATAGGATCTGAAGTTGAGAACCTATCTGTCATGGAAAACTCCATTGTAACCTCAATTATTATTTCCAAACTATCCTTGTCTGTTCACACAACTATAATCTCAGCCACTAACAAAGAGAGCGCCAAGGAAAAATGGAAGGCAATCCACAAACACTTTGTGTCTTCTCAAACCTCCAATTGAGCTTGGGTATACAGCCAATTCTCCTCAATCACCTTTGATCAAAACAATATACAAGCCTTCATCATTGACTTAAAGACAGGGGTCAATAAATTGCACAAGATAGATATTGTTCTTCCAGTGGGAATCCTTACCTATTTGATTTTAGAAAAGCTTCCAGATTCCCTAAAGAAAATCAAGCAAAGTATAACCCACTCAAACACTCAGTCTCAAATCAATACCAAGGCTGTCCTCAAGCATCTGAGGATCCACATGAAATAACAGAAAATGAACAGCTCAGTCGTATCAGGATCCCAGCAAATTTCCTCCTTATTCACTCACTCATTGGGCAAATGCAAACCGAAGAAGCATAATACGCTGGCCAACTATCCAAAACACAAGTGTTGGAGGCTGTACCCTAAACTTTGCCCCAAACCAGCTGCCCATTCCAAATCCAAGACCTTTGTTAGATGTATCTCTATTTTGCACTGTCATGAAACTCATCACTTTGTTCTGGACTCTGACTCTTCAAACCATATGATAGCTAATCATGAAATCTTCTTCCAATTAAATAATTCAGAAAAAGGAATGATCAGCACAAGTTGTGGAAGAATTAAACTAGAGATAAAAGGGGAAGGCAAAGTTATTCTTATAAACAAATGGAGTGAAATAAAACTGAAGGATGTACTTTACATTCCTGAAATTTCAACTAACCTGCTTTCTTTAAGACGCCTTCTTCTTGAAAACTTCTCTGTCAATTTTCAACCTAATTTCTTTACCTTATTCAAGGATGTTAACATTGCTGTGAAAGGATCTTACTTGAATCACATCCCATGTCTGCAGTTTCTTCCTGTCTCCACTCCTTCATCTCATCTCACATTTTCCAAGAATCTCCACAAATCCTTGGGACATGTTAGCTACCACAGGATTTGGAATAAGCTAAATCTTCCTATTAAAAAAAACCTTGGACAGTGAATCTTGCGCCATCTCTAAGTTAACTAGAGGATCCTTTCATGCTCAAACCTCTACTGCTGATAAAATTTTTCAAGAGCTTCATTTGGACAAAATTGGTCCTCTCCCTGCCTCTTTTAATGGTCATAAGTATCTTCTCACCATGGTGGACTACTATTCTCAATACCTGGGATTGATTCCTGTCACTTCCAAGGATGAAATTCCCAATACTCTTATAGAGAACATCAATGTTGAGGCAAAAAGGGTGGGCTACTATCCTTCAATTCTCCACTTGTATCAAGGATAAGAGTTTGTTAACTCCAAAATGTCCTCCTTTCACAAAAGCAACTTAATTTGACAACAATTCTCCAATCACTACACCCCACAACTCAATGGATTGGCTGAAAGGTTCAATCAAACCATACTCAAATATATTTTCTTGACTCTGAAGGACTCAGGTCTTCCTACTTATCTCTGGCATGAAGTTTCTGTGGCCAACTCCCTGGCTCTGCATCAAATTCCAACACAAAAGAGCAAATTATCTCCATATGAGTTATTAAAAAATGACAAACTTCCCTTATCCTATTTTCATCCTTTAGGAAGCTCTGTGTCTTATCTGATTCTTCCCAGAGTGTCTGGCTCCAAACTTCTGCCTCCTGGAGATATTGGTAATCTTGTCAGTTACAACCCTGAACTTCAGTCTTACCGAATTCTGACCTCCTCTGGAAAAATAGTTGACACAAAGCATGTCCGGTTTCTAGACATTGCTCCTAAATTCAGAACAAACTCATCCTACAACAAGTGGTTTTCAAAATAGAAAGTGGGTTCTCCCTCTCCTGTCATTACCTCCCAGGATTCTCCCTCTCCCATCATTCACACTCAAAATGACTCAGACAAGTTGCTAGATCCTGCCAAGCCGGTCCTTGAATCCTCAGACAGCAAGTCCATCTCATCTGAATCAAAGCAACCTTCTGGCAAAACCCCTGAAACTTCTCAGCCAGCTAGGGTTCTTTGGGAATTTATCCTATCTGTTAAGCCTGTTAAATACAGTTATAATTTGGAATAATTGGATCCAATTCAAGTTCACAAGGCCAAGCAAGTCAAACTTGAGTGCATAGAATCACATGATGTATGGGAAGAAACGTCTATCACCCCTGAACGCTGGCTCTACACCACTTGGGTAAATTGTTGCAATGCAGCCAAAGAATCATCCCCTGAAAAGATTAAATCACAACTATGCATTCAAGGGTTCAAAAAAGAGCCTGGCATCAACTACGCTGACATCTTTTCTCCTTTCCTTCCCTACTCCTTCTATGAATCCTTTCCTTAGATAAGAGTCTTCCAATCAGGCAGCTTGACGTAAAAAGCGCCTTCCTGTTTGCTCCTCTACAAGAAGAACTCTATATTCCCCTTTCTTAAATCAAAAAAATCCTTATATGGGCTAAAAGAGGCCCCTGCAAATTGGAATAATACTCTCACATTGTGGTTTGAATACATTGGATACCTTCAATCCACCTCTGACGCTTGTGTTTACATTCACAAGAACACGGACTTGTTCATCTTTTTCCATGTTGACAACTTTGTAGTAGTTGGAAAGATGGACGTCTTCAAAGAAATGTTCTTGAATTGATTTCCAAACACATTGGCTCACAACCTTGACACGCTGCTAGGCATGAAGGTAGAAATTAATGAAGATTCAATCTCCTTGTCTCAACCCAATCTAATTAAAAAAGGACTTAATTTGCTGAATATGTCAGACTGCAGATCTGTCTCAACTCTGCTTACTCCAGGAACTCATTTAATTTGGGCCTTGGATGAAGAAATCAGAGAATTCAAATCGTTGGGCTCAACTATCAAAAATTTACTGGGATTCTAAACTATCTGTCGTGTTGATACCATCCGGATATTGTGGCAGCCCCCTCTCTCTTGTAAATATTCAATCATCAACCCGGCAGTCAGCACTGGAAAGAAGTCATTCATTGCTGGAAGTATTTAAAAGAAACCATAGACTATAGGCTGACATTACATCCTCAATCCACTGATGACACAATTCAATTTTTTACCAATGCTACTTAGGCCAATGATCTGGATAATTGCACTTCTCAAAGCGGCATCATTGCATTTTGGAAAGCATGTCCAATAGCGTGGACTAGCAACAAGCAGAGGAATATAACTCTCTCATCCACCAAATCTGAACTTGATGCCTTATCTGATGGTGTGCAAGAAACCTTTTGGCTAAGTCACTTGATCTCTTAATTATGGGATGTTACTGCAAAGACTTCTCTGTTTCATATTGAAAACAAAGGCTTAATGGAAAAACTAAAAAACTTTGGCTCAAATTCTAAAACAAAACATCTTGAAATTAAAGTGAAACACATTTGAACACTGCTCAAAGATAATAACAATTCAGTATCTCTCATTCCCTTATCCGATATGATTGCTGATGCTCTTACAAAATATTCCAACCTTCAATCCATGCAACTGCTCACTTCAAAATGCTTTATGTATCCATCTCTTTTCTCATCAAATGATCTGGGGTGTTAGAATTCAGGTCCCCCTCAACCTTGACTCCGCGCTCTCTTAACCTGATGGGAATAATCCAGTCATGAATTCCTCTCCTCTTAGTCTGCTTTCCTCACTTCCCATTCAACTGAGGACTGTCAGAGCCATCTCCACATCCGTTCCGCTCTTCCCTTCTTCATCATCTCTTCCCAGTTCCCAATCATCCATCCTCCTCCACTTTTCCAATTCTCAATTTTCCTTTCTTATTATTTCTTTTCTTACTTCCTTTTTCTTCTTTAATTTTCTGATTTTATTCTTTCTTATTCTCTCAAACTCTTGACCTCAAACCTAAAACATCAATACCGACTTTGCTTCAAATCAATATTAAATCCTAGGTCCTCAGACCTCTATCAACTTCACTAGGGCCTGGTACATCTATCAACTCTGCTAGATCTTCAAACCTCTGTCACACTTCTAGGTTCTCAAACCTCTCTTAGTAAACTCAATTTGGCTGTTTATTCATTTGGTGAGAAAAGAGTTCACCTCAATATCATCAATCATGAAGCTTATTTTTTGTTTTTAGTTTTCCATATTGTGTCCTGTCTTTTACTTCTTTGATCTCTACTAAGCTTCTTTGATTTGCTATATCTCATCAAGTCCATTGCTATCCGAGGTAACTACTTTTATTGTCTACTTGTCATTTTATTTACTTTTAAGTTTGAAATTGTATTTTCTTTCATTCTGGTTTTATTCTTCAGAAAACAAACTTTGGAATTCAAATTATATCACCCCTCCACCTCACCACTCAAACACTTCCACCTCACCCCACTCACACACCAGTGTGGTGACCAATCCAGGACACCTCATGGATTATGGAAATTTTTTGATTTTTTTATTTTACATTCCCTTATCCTTCAATACAACTTCAAAAAAAAAAAAATTCTGGAATGATTCCCTATTTCAGTTTACAAGTCTCTGCCTTCCCTTCTCCCAGTTGTCTAGGAAGATCTCTCAGTTCCTAGACCCTTGTGCCCAGTGTTCAAGTCCTCCTTGCTTCACTCCTTGTCCTCCAGTTCCCTGTTTTTTTTCTTTTTTCTTGCCAAATGCACGCGGATGGCCATCAACCCCATTCATCATTGTCATCATCATCATCATCATCATCAACCTATCAATCAAGAACAAATGGCCATTGACCAATGACCGCAAGTGTTGCTTGCTGTTGTTGGTGACCATCCAACACAATCCCAATCCATCTTCTGCTAAAATAAGTATGCACTTACGCGTGTACTATGTATAAGTTTAATCCAAATAAGATGCACATATGAGCCTCTCCGTCCCATTGGACACTGACACAGACCATACGGGCCTCTGTGGATTTCACTGATTTTGGAAAACTGGCCTCAAAACGCGTGAAACAGGCTCATTGGTACACAGGCCCTAACGGGCCCGGTGGGGGATATGGGCAAATACAGCCAGATGGGCTTGTATGCGCATAATTGGGCCCAAGGTTTATTTTGGACATACTTGGCCAGATGGGCTGGCCCGCCAAAGTGTGTTTGTCTCAGTTTTTGTGCTTGGGGCAGCCCATTGGGGCTGCTGCCCCTGTTGCAGCACGCTTGGGGCTGCTGCCCATGCCGCGGCCCGCTTGGGGCTGCTGTTTGTGCCGCGGCCCGCTTGGGGCCCCTTTTATTCCTTGGTTTGGCCCACATGGGGCCCAACAGCCCGCGCGGGGCTGTTGTAAGACTCCAAAAGGTGCTAGGCCGTGGCAGTTCTGCGGAGGGGAAAGGTGCTGTTTAGGCTGCCCTCCTGAGTGTTACAAAAATATTTAAATGTAACCAAGATCAAGGTCCAGAACCTGGTAAATGAGGAATCAAGGAGTGGAGGATAAGGATGATAATAGTTTGGTAGCGACGGAACAGCACTATCTGAGACAAGATTATGCAGGGAAAAACTTGAACAAAATAAGTTAAAAGTCTTCTTAGAGTTCAAAGAACAAAAGCTGTTGTATGTAAACAATGCCCACAAGCTAATAACTCTGGTCGTCAGCAGAAGATTGGGGATGATCAACTCAAACCCAAGCAACCTCCAGGTTCTCAATGAACCTGCCCAACTCTCCGCAATCAAGCGCTTGAAGGGTACCAGATAACTGAGGGTGGCTGTACAGGACAAAGCACAATTTTTAAGAAGCTCTAAAACAAACAGTAACTGATTTGAAGCAAGGATAACCTCAACACTTCTCAAGGGACTCAGGAGTAGGCTGGCAGAATGCAACTCCAAAGCAGCTAAGGGGAGGTATAACACTCCAGGTCTTAAGCTTAATAAGACCTCTTCAATCAATTGCGATTGGCTCCAGAAAGGTGATCAGGGATCAGGACCAGTATGGTCAGAGAAAGGGATCAAGGAGTGGTATAACACACTCAAAAAAATTCCAACAGACAGAATTTTTCTTCAACCAGCAAGGCTATTGGTTGGTGATAAGGATCAGGGATCAAGGGTTTGAGTATGGAAGCTCAAGGATCAAAGGTGTGCTGATTTCATGCTGGGTCATTCCATGCTCCAATGCTGATCAAAAAGGCAGGGGAGAGCCCCTCCTTATATGGGCAGGAGGCCCTGTTAGACTATGTACAACGGATTCTACAAATAGAGCAGAAAAGGGAAGACAACCATGTGGTCACTCGCGTCTGTCTGTGGATGGGCGCGCGCAACAATAACAGAGTCACCCACCCCTTGTCCAAAGGTGGATGGGGTGGGAAAGAGAAATGAACCAAACCGCCGTGGATGTCCGCGGGCGGTAGTTGGCACTCTTCACCCCTTGTCCAAAGGCGGAAGTGGGTGGGAGTGCCCCAGGAAAGGTGACGGATGAAGTCCGTGAGAGCGCGGATGGGCGGATAGGAGATTGGCTTGAAACGGTTGAGTAAATCCTGACAGGCTTGAGATTCACGACTGAGAGATCAAGTGAGATGGGAGATTTGATGGATCCAAGGATTTGCCAAATGCTTGGGGGTGCGGTCGGGATGGATTTGGTAAATCATGGATGAGCGCCGCGCGACGGTAGCAATGAGGAGATTGGGACGCGCGACGACAAAGATGAGGACGCGCAAGAACAAAGATGAGGACGCGCAACAACAAAGATGAGGACGCGCAACAACAAAGATGAGGACGCGCAATGACGACGGTGGAGTTGACAAGCAATGCGCAACGGCAAGGATGATGAGCAACGCAGATGAAGGACGCGCAAAGCGCAAGGCGCGGCGCGCGACGCGCTCAAATAAAGGAAGCGCAGCGCGGCGCGCGACGCGCGCGGATGAAGGGTGCGCAGCGCGCGACGCGCGCAGATGAAGGACGGTTTGGATGAGCCTGAGGAACAGTTTATGGGTTGAGGTCTTAAGGCGGCCAGGGTGTCCCGGATGGGGCACCACACTGTTGCGGCGGCCAAGGGATCCCGCGCAGGCCCAGCTGGTTGCAAACAACAACCACCGCCGCAGGAGCAAGGGCCAGCGGCCCCGGCTCCCTCCCCCTCCCCTTGCTTGCCATTGCAAGGGGGAGGGGGTGGCTGGTGTAAAATAAAGAGAGCTGCAGCTCTGATGAAGTAAAAGTTGAATGATAAAAGAATGAAAGGCACTTATAATGTCAAGCGTAACGGACCTGAGATCAGGAGGAAAAGGAAACTCCGGTTGATGTAATTGGCTGAAAATATGATGAATTCCACTTGAGAGCACCATGGTTTATATAGATTAAATACATGATTGGCCAACAAGTGGTTGAGTACAAAATGAATAAGGTAAAATTGACATAAGCAGTTTAAGTGACATGGTAAGTGAAATGCTATGATTAGACAGTCTGACCATCACAATACTACAACACAAGATCCTCCATTAAATAACAGATGTAATTTATCTTGGTTATAACACAGCCTAGTTGTATTTTACCTGTTGTTTGAGTACTTTAAGATAAAAATAATAAGATCACATCAATCCAATCAATTACACTCTAAACTCCAGTGAAAGTCAAATATATGAAACCTCAAATTCTAACACACCCCCTTGACTTGCACTGGAGGAAGTTTGAAGAAAAAACAAGGATTTGATTGATCACAGAGCCAAGAGCTAGAGACATGACAAGATGATGCGCAGTAAGGAACAAGAATAACCAAGCAGAGATGAAGCACAAGAAAGGAAAAAAACAGGAAACATAGACCGCAGGAAGTACAACATAGCTGTGAAAGTTGAGTTGGCCACACTGTTGAGATTAAGGCGATGGTTTGATTGGAGGGAGTTGGTTTGGGATTGGATCAGGTAGGCTGTGTGTTCAGTGAGGGTGAGTCTCAGTAGGGTTTGTCAAGAGGTTGTTGAGGTATGAATCTCACCAGGCATTCAAAGCGTTGAGTTGATGTTGAGTGAGAGGTTGAAGAACAAAATAGGAAGAAGAGGATGAGGAAGAAGTAGAAGGAAGGTCATGTTTTGAGAGCGGACAGTGAGTGGTGTGTTGAGGAAGATGGTCGCTGGACTACCCATCTTCCCAGGGTCTCCAACATGCATGATAGAACAAGTGATTTGAGTGGCTGGGTGCGGCTACCCGGACGATTGGGGGGAAGGAGACCAGACCGTGCGCATCTGACAGAGTCAATGCTGAGAATCTCAACATGCCCTGTGCCTGGAGAGATGAAGACTGAGGTTGGGGCAGGCTCAGGCGTTGGTTGGAGGTAGGAACATGAGGATAAGAAAGAGAAGGGAACTACGACCCATTGAGGGAGGCAAAAGAGGACTGAAGGAGCTGTAGGCTAGTGAGACTTGCGCTTTTGGTGAGAGCGTCCACTGGAATTGCCTCTGATTTGATGAGTTGGATTCTGATGTTTCCCAACTTTAACTCTTCTCTCATTCCCTTTGTTTTCAGGTCAAGGTGTTGTGTTCTTGAGTTGGACCCAAACTTCTCAAGTTTGTCTGTCAGCCCGCTATTGTCAGTGTGAATGTTGATTGCAGTGAGCTTGGAAGAAAAAATTTCACATTTCAGAGCTCTAATCCAGGTGGCCTCATGGAATGCGTCAACAAACGCATTGAGCTTGGCATCCATGGAGCTGAAGGTGATTTTTTTCTGTTTGCTGCTGTTCCATGATACCACACATCCATAAACAGTGCAGAGATAGTAAGTTTGAGATTGTCTGGTGGTTGGATCATCTGCCCAGGGTGCGTCAGAGTATGCTGCAGTCAGAGAGTTGGGGTTGTCCACTCTTGATCAAAGCTTCATGCACGGGGTTCCTTTGAGTTACTTCCAGGTCTTCTTAAGCTTGTTCCAGTGAGGTAGACCGGGTTTTGCATTGAATCTTGACAGACTGGAAATGGCAAAACTTATGTCAGGCCAAGAGTAGCAGGAAATGTGGTTGAGGAGCCCAATGGCTGATCAGTAGTTGATATTCAGAGCTTGGAACTGTTCAAACTCTTTGTCCGTAGCGGTTTTTAGTTGCAGGTTTTGCGTCAAGGGAGACTTGCTTGTCCTTGCGTCTTCAAGGGCAAGTTCTTCGAGTCCAAGCGCAATATGATTTGGCTGGCTGAGGAGGATTTCCTGATCTTTGACCTCTATCTTCATACCCAGAATTTTGTCTGGATCCTTGGCAGTTGATCCGGAAAAGCAATTCAAGAATTTTATTTTGAAGTCATTTCCATCCCCAACTAGGATTGAATTGTGAACGTGAAAGAATAGTCAAGACTTCCCATTGTTGGACAGGTAGAGGCACGGATTGCACAAAGATTCCTTGAGTCCAACATCCTTGAACCAAGTTGTGAGGGTCTTGTACCAATTCTTTGGTGCTTGTTTGAGACCGTAGAGCAACTTTCTGAGCTTGAGGAATTGAGAGTTCCTTTTTGATCCCTTGGGAGTGTGAATTATGACTTCCTTGTTGATTGGCAAATGCAGGAATGCACTCTTGACGTCAAATTGTCAAATTTTCTGCTTGGATTTGAGGGCAAAAAGCAAAATTAAGCGTAAGGTGGAGGGCTTACCCGTTGGCGCAAAGGTTTCTGTGTAGTCAAGCCCCTCAATTTTATTGAACCCTTGCCCACACAGTCAAGCCTTGTATCTCACCGGGTTGCCATGAAAGTTCTGTTTGATCTTGTAGATCCAGGTTTTTTTGAGTGCATTCTTAGGCTCAGGGCTGTTGTGTTCTTCCCATACAAGGAGGTCTTTGATTGATACCAGTTTGTTGTCCATTGCCTCAGTCCACTCAAGATGTTCCTCACATATCTGAGCATCCTCATACAATTTTGGCTTGTAGTGATGATAGAATACGTACCTTTGCGGAGGCACAATGCGGGAGCGGTCCCTCAAGGTCCATCCTGAGGGCGCTGAAGGTTGCTGCTCAGGTTGGACAGTTATTGAGCTTGACTGAGCAGCTGGCGTTGATGATTTGGATGTGTTGGAAGACCCGTTACCCAGTTCCAATTTGGATTCATCTTCATCCGTGGAACTGGCCGAGTCATCAGACCGGTCGCCATACCCCGTCCACGGTGCTGAGGGAAGAGGGGGTGCTTCAGGACCCTGATCCTGGTGAGATGAGTTGGAATTGTCAGGCCAATAATTGTTGTTGACGTTCAGTCCGGCTCCAGGTGTATTTGGTCTGGGAATGTGAAGAAACCTGACATGCTTCAAGGAGACAATAGAGCCACATTTGGTCATAATCCAATATGACAGAAGGAGTGGGTTGAAGCCTACTAAAGTGCCCTCTTCGCCCTTTGAGTCAAACTTTGCCCCTTTTGGCCTCTTGTTGAGTAGATAAATGCATGGATTACCAATAGGTTTGAGGTTGTCACAGGGGAGGACCCTGCCGTGCATTTTTGTCCAGGGAGTTGATTCATTGCCTTTCACGGGGATGTGGTTGAGCATGGTGCAGAAGCCCTTGAAAAACTCATTCCAAACCAAAGAGGGTAGGCGACTGTCCTTGAGTGTTGCCCTTGTTGACTCTGCTATGGTGCAATTAGCTTGTTTGGCTCAACCGTTGTGTTTGGGATGGTAAGGATCTGAGACAATGTGGGTGATGCGTTTTTCTTCAAAGAAGGACAACAATCTTGAGTTGAAAAATTTGGTCCCTCCATCTGAGCAGACCTCTGAAGGATACACACCCCGTCATTGGTGCTCTTTCTCAAGAAAACTGATGATGATGTAGGCCTTCTTGTCTTTTGAGTTCATTGGAAAAGCAGCCAGGTATCCGCTGGCGTTGTCCACAAGAGAGAGGATGAAACGGTGGCCAGACTTGGAGGACGGTTGTATTGGACCCATGAGATCTAGGTGGATTCAATCAAAGACTTTGGACAATTGCGTCAAAGTAAAATTAAACAATACTTTTGTGATCTTGCTCTTGACACACTCAACGCATTGAAATTTCCATTTGAATTTGTTCGGAATGTGCTGAATAAGGGGGCCTAACCTGGTTAGGGAGGCGTGACCAAATTTTCTGTGGATCTCAAGCAGAGCGTCCTCATGTGTAGTTGGAAGAGTAGAAACGTGAGATTTGAGAGATGTGGAAGAGCTATTACAAGGCGTGGGTAGACTGTAGAGGTTGTCCTTGATTGTTCCATTCAGGACCACCCTCCTGCCGTGAGAATCCAAGAATTGATTGTGCAGCCCTTGCCATTCAAGGCCCCAGCGCTGATGAGATTGACAGTGACGTCTGGGAAATAGAACACGTTTGTGAGCTTCAGGTTGATGTTGCTCCAGTGGAGTATGGCTGTCCCTTTTCCTTTGATGGGGAGACTGGCTCCTTCTTTGCCCATTCTGATAGGATTGCCCGCATAAGGCTCCATTTTGCTGAAGAACCGGCTGTTGTTGAGCATGTGCATGGATGCTCCGCTGTCCAGTAGAAATTGTTGGTTGGAGTCTCTGTGTTCAACCCACAGGTTGAGGAGGGCCAAGTAATGAGCAGAGGGGGGTTCCGCTTTCTCTCTTTGAGTGGTCTTCTTTGCTTTCCATTTAGCCTGATTATCTCTCCACCATTCAGGGGCTATGTTGGGATGGAGGTGCCAGCAGTTGTTGGCGGAATCATTTTTGTCTTGGCCGGGATGATGGTATTCTTCAACGCATTGTCTTGGATCCAACCCCTTGTTGGTGTGTTGATGAGAAGAGATCTTTCCTCCAAAGAGGGCAACGTTGCCTTTTGACTTAGAATTCAAGATAGATGATTGAGCCATGGATTTTTTGTTGAGATTTGTAAGATGGTTCAGAACATATTCAACTGATAGTTCCTTATTGGAGTGCATAATCTGCCTCTTGAAGTCTTCCATGGAGGTGGGAAATTTGAAGAGAATGAGGTATGCCACAATGTTGTTGGGGAGTTTGATTGCAACCTTGGCCATATTTTTAAGACTGAATTTAATTTGAGTGATGAAGTTGACAATTTCATTGGGATTGAATGAGAGATAGAGAAAGGTGTTGAAGACCCTTGCACGGTTTGATGCTTGTGACAAGGCAAACTTGTGAATGATGGCCTTCCACAGGAGCTTAGCTGAGTTCCTGTTTTTGGCCGTAACAATATTCTCACAAGCGGTGAAATCAAGCTTTGATATGAGAAGAAGCTTCAGATTGTCATTGACAGAGGCATCCAGGACAGAGTTCTTGTTGTTGATAATATTGGCGCATCCCCTGATGTCAAGAATGGCGTCCATTTTGTCCCTCCAAATCCCATAATTATTGTCTCCAAGGAGGGGAATCGTTTCAAGAGCGGTCTTGAGCATGGTTTGTTGGAAGACGTCCATTGTGCCCAATTAGGTAAGGTTTGTTCCTCTCTTAGCTTTGAGTTGGTGATTGATGAAGCTTGAAGAGTCCTTTTTGGCTTTTAACCGTGAAGGAAAAACAAGTATTTGATTGATCACAGAGCCAAGAGCTAGAGACATGACAAGATGATGCGCAGTGAGGAACAAGAATAACCAAGCAGAGATGAAGCAAAAGAAAGGAAACAAACAGGAAAAATAGACCGCAGGAAGTACAACATAGCTGTGAAAGTTGAGTTGGCCACACCGTTGAGATTAAGGTAATGGTACAATTGGAGGGAGTTGGTTTGGGATTGGATCAGGTAGGCTGTGTGTTCAGTGAGGGTGAGTCTTGGTAGGGTTTGTCAAGAGGTTGTTGAGGTATGAATTGCACCAGGAATTCACAGCGTTGAGTTGATGTTGAGTGAGAGGTTGAAGAAGGAAATAGGAAGAAGAGGATGAGGAATAAGTAGAAGAAAGTTCATGTTTTGAGAGCGGACAGTGAGTGGTGTGTTGAGGAAGATGGTTGCTGGACTACCCATCTTCCCAGGGTCTCCGAAATGCGTGATAGACCAAGTGTTTTGAGTGGCCGGGTGCGGCTACCCGGACAATTGGGGGGAAGGAGACCAGACCGTGCGCCTCTGACAGAGTCAAGGCTGAGAATCTCAACAAAGTTACTGTCTGAAATGAATCTAACTCTTTTTCTTCAATTAACTTTATGTTCTACTAACTGTTGGAATTTTTCTACATACAGGTTAGTGACTGATAACAAGATGAGCTGATTGACTAGTAAACTTCCTGTGGCATATTTGACTTTAACTGCTATCTTTAAGTATGATATCTACTATTTGATGGAAAATTCTTCAGTTGAAATGTGATTGACTTGTAAGATGTGTTGAATTTGTTCAAGGTTGGATTTGATTGTGTAGAATTGATAGAATTGAGTTGGTTGATTTTCAAAGTAGATTGATGGATGATGGATGATAAAAGAAGGTATAGTCAGTCCATAGGATTGAGATCTGAAGACCGGTCAAATAAAATTTTGACAATCAATAAAAAATTGAATTGCTTGAGGAATTTTTCTGAAATAAATTCTTCCTCCTCCTCCAGGACATTCCATACTCAAATCTTCAAATGATTCATATTGGCAACCACACCACATGCAGTAGAAATACTCTTGTCTGAGGTATTTGAGAATACATGAGAGCCTGATCTAGGGATCCAAAGCCAACCAGTTTGAATGATCTTGAGGATTGATTTGAGGATCCATCGAGGCTTGAGGATCAAGTTGATCTTTGGTTGAGATCAATCAATCTAGAGTAGATAGGGCTTGGTGATTGACTTGATGAGCGGAGGAGGAGTCTATCCAAAATAGGTTAGATTCAAGAACCCAACAATGGTTGAGATCCTCACAGGTTCTAGAGGCACAAGATAGGAATCAATTGAGTTTTTGACCATTGAATCAATGACAAGATTGGTTGATAAATTTTTGCCTCTGTTTGAGTTCCTCCTCACTCAAGTTTGAAAACCTTCCATCCTCTTTCTTGCTGAGGAAAAGACAAGTGAGGTGATAATGATCAGGCTTTTTTTTGAAATGAAATCCTATTAGACTTGCCTACTGGCCACCTTCCACCAATCCCCTTCCCCATGCACCCCCTGCGCACATGTTTTCTCCAGTTTCCTATCTCATCCACGCAATGGCACCCGCTCATCCGCAATGATCATCCGCGCAATGGTGCGCGCAATGGTGCGCGCACCCTATCTCCTCTCCGCTTCATCCATTCCCTTCACCATCCACCTCATCGCTCCCCTCACCGCTTCATCCATTCTCCTCACCATCCACCTCATTGCTCCCCTCACCACTTCCACCATCCACCTCACCTCTTTGCTTCCTTCACCGCTTCCCTCATTTCACCTTTGATCCACTCCACCTCATTATCAACATTGAATAACCAATCATCATCCTTGTCTCCACTTCAATACATCATCCTTGTCTCCACTTCAATACATCATCCTTGCCTCCGCTTCAACTCATCATCCTTGCCTCCCTCAACTACCAGCTCAATACAATAACCTCCTCAACATCATCACTTCCTCAACCCAACATTCATCAGGCAACATCAAGAGGATTTCCTTTCTCTGGTGTTCATATGTGAGGTTGTCTCTATACTAAAATTTACATTAGCTTCAAATCTTACTCACATGCTCATCTGCAACACATGTCAGATCTAGTTTTCTTTTATTTCCTTTTTGTTACCATTTTTTTGAGCACCCAAATCTTTTGTGTCCTCCTAGAGTGAGAATTATTCTTCATTTTCTTCATTTCCTTTTCTTTTTCTTGTTTCATTCTTAATACTCTTGTTGATTCATTTGCACTCAGTCTGTTGGTTCAGGAATTCATAACATTCAACTTTTCACTTTTTGATCCCAATTCCCAATTGATCTGACTTGAGTACAATCTTGATTGGATGATTTGATGATGAATCCAATTGCTTGAGACCGAGTGAACTACCTGGTTGGTATCCCATCTTGAGCATCATCTTAACCGCTTTACCATGGGATTGATTCAAAAGATTATCAAATGAGTTGAGATTGGATGTTGATGATGAAGGTTGGATCAAGTTCCAATTCAGACCTTCCTCTCAAGCCTCAATCTCCATCTGAACTCAAGATTTCTTGGTCTGATTCAGTTTGGTTGCTTTTAGGATCTTACGTTTACGTCTTTGTGAATAAGTTTCATCCTGATGATCAATCTGAACCAAATTCATCTTGCTCTTGCTTGAAGCTTTGTTGGGTTGCTTGACCTGGACCTCAATAAAAATTCAACACAGTGGTTGATGAGATTCTTGGAGAGATGACTGAGGATGGATGCTTGATGGTTCTTGAGCAGATGATGATGGAATTTGTCCAAGATCTTCTAGGATTATTGATGATTGGATTGAAAGTCATGGGACCAGGATTGAAAGGGATGATGATGATGATGATGAATGAGTTTGAGTTTTTGGTTGATTGTCCTTTGGTTGAATCAATGGATCATCTCCTTTTGATCTGAAACAATACACTCTGTCTCTCCTTCGATGTCCCCCTTGTTGAGTCTTGGTGGTGTTCTTTTTGGATAGGTAGGCCTTGACTAGTTCCAATCTATTGATGACCATGTCAAAGTGAATGGATTGGATGAGCCTGATAGTCAATGACAAGGCTCATCCTAATCTCCCCTCCTTGTCAAAAGAGTCAAAGATTGGCTTTTGGGATGAGACTGTTGAAGGCGGACAGTTTGAATGAAGTATAGTTGGCTCAGGTTGAGCAAAGGCTTGTAAACGTGTAAAAATAAAGAGAGCTGCAGCTCTGATGAAGTAAAAGTTGAATGAGAAAAGAATGAAAGGAGCTTATAACGTCAAGCGTAACGGACCTGATATCAGGAGGAAAAGGAAACTCTGGTTGATGTAATTGGCTGAACAGATGATGAATTCCACTTGAGAGCACCATGGTTTATATAGACTAAATACATGATTGGCCAACAAGTGGTTGAGTAAAAAATGAATAAGGAAAAATTAACATAAGCAGTTTAAGTGACATGGTAAGTGAAATGCTATGATTAGACAGTCTGACAATCACAATACTACAACACAAGATCCTCTATTAAATAACAGATATAATTTATCTTGGTTATAACACAGCCTAGTTATATTTTACCTGTTGTTTGAGTACTTTAAGATAACAATAATAAGATCACATCAATCCAATCAATTACATTGTAAACTCCAGTGAAAGTCAAATATATGAAAACTCAAATTCTAACAGCTGGCTGGGTTGAACCAGCCAGCAACCAACCGCAACAAGGCGGTCGGTCAGGGCAGGGGGGATTTCATCACCCCCTTGCCCAAAGGATGACAAGGCTGGCCGCAAGGAGAGCAACCAGCAGGGGGAGGGATCTGATCACCCCTCCACCATTGAAGCAAAGCAGAGACCAGGGGCGCTCCCCCCCCCCCCCCCCCCTTTACCAAGGGGGAGGAGCAATGGGGCTGAGGGGAGTTGACCACCCCCCAGCCCACTTCCATTGACAAAGACCTGGGGGTATGGACCCCCAGGGCCCCTGGTAGGGGGAATTGACCGCCCCCTCCAGCAATCTGAGAGAAAGAGGGGGGGGACAGCATGTCCCCTGGTCACACCCCTCCCATGTGAGTCTGAGACCGGACCCAGGTGTGTCCTGGATCCCACCTGGCCATTTGTATGGCCAGGGGCTGGTTGCATGAGGAAACCAGCCAGTGTGTGAGGCAATAGGACCGGTTTTAATAGACAACCGGCCCAGGGATTGAACAGCACAGGGGCTGGTTCAGCCCCATTGAGGTAGAAACACCAGAAAAAACCGGAATAGGCTGGCTGTAAGGGTACAGGAACTGATGCCATTTGGGCTGATGTAGCCCAAACCAAGTAACAAGGCCTGTAGAGCCTGTAGAGCTCTTTTGGGGCGGAAAAATTGCCTTTTGGCTTGTTATATCATGGGCTCACAAGAGGCCAATCTTTTGTACTTAAGGAGCTCTTCTCCCTGCTTTTTTCCATCATCCATTCATCATCCAATCAAATTCATCAACAATATCATCCAAAGTGTTGCCCCATTGTGAGAGCCCATCAAGCAATTATTGACACAAGGTGTCCAGAATTTCTTCTGCTTTAAATACTGCTCATTTTCCTAAGCTAATTGCTGGCCATAGTTATAACATCTTCAACTACCCCTGACAGACTATTATCAAGATTGTTCAGATACTCATCCCGATTGAACCTCAGATCACCACAACCAACTCATCACCACCACCATCCACAAAGACAAGCAGAATGGAGTTGATGTTCATGTCCCCATCCCAAGTAGCCTTGAACTGGAGATCCATCAATGATCATCAGCCTAGCATGACAATGACAATGATGACAAGCACCCCGCAATTGAAGGAGATAGACAATCAATCATGTTCCCATTGGCAAGGTTGGCAACTATCAATTCCAACTTCTTGCCTTGCTCCAACGCCTTGCGTTTACCCCCACCAACCATCATCCTCTGATCCCAATCCATTGGCCAACGACCGCAAGCATTGCTTGCGGTTTTCAGAACCTTTGCACCACCGCCTCAATCCACCTCCAGCTCACTGGTCTCCCGCGCAGCTTTTCCGTTGCCTGCGCGGGTCTCAACTGTTGCCCGGGCCCCTCACTGGCTACTCTCCTGCCCATGCCCATCATTGGCACGGCGGGGGTTTTGATTCAGTTCTTCTTTTTCTGAGTGTGTGTTGTTTCTTTTTTTTTCTCATGACAATCCAACAAAAAAAAAATTCTGCTCTATTTGCAAATCTTGTAAATAGTCTACAGACCTTTTTTCTATAAAATGAGGGGCTCTCTGCTGCATTTTTCCAATCATCCATGGGAGTGTGTGTGTATGTCCCCCCGTAATCATAGTAAATTCATCCTAATCCTCATCCTGGGTATATCCATGATTGCCCCTGAATCTTTTGAGCCTCCATACTCAAATTTTGATCCGTCCATCTGTGACCCTGATCCTTGTTACCAACCATAGCCTTGCTTGATGAAGAGAATTCTGTCTGTTTGAATTCTTGAGTGTATTTTACCACTCCTTGATCCCTTTTTTGACCATACTGGTCTTGATCCTTCCTGATCATCTTTCTGGAGCCAATCACAATTGATTGAAGAGGTCTTATTAAGCTTAAAACCTGGAGTTTTATACCTCCCTTTATCCTTTAAAGTTGAATTCCGCCATGCTACTCTTGAGTGCCTTGAGAAGTGTTGGGTTATTTTTGTTTGAATCTGTTATTTCTTTGCTTCTAGAGCTTCACAAAAAAATTTCTTTTGTTTTTTTCAGCCACCCACAGTTATCTGGTACCCTTCAAGCACTTGATTGCGGAAAGTTGGGCAGGTTCATTTAGAACCTGGAGGTTGTTTGGGATTGATTTGATCTTTCCTAATCTTCTGCTGAAGACCAGAGTTATTAGCTTGTTGGCGTTGTTACTTGCAACTGCCTTGTTCCATTGAACTCTGAACAGAACTTTGACTTATTTTTTTCAAGTCTTTCCCTCCACCATCTTGCCTCAGATAGTGTTGATTCCTTTGCTACTGACTATTCCCAAAGCATCCCTTATATTGATTCCTTATTTACAAGTTCCTGGACCTCAATTCCGGTTACATTTAAATATTAGTGTAAATCTTAGGAGGGCAGCCTAAACAGAACCTTTCCCCTCCCCAGAACTGCCTGTGGCTTAGCACCATTTGGAGTCTTACACCAGTCACCTTCCTTCCTCCTCCTCAGCAACCTAACCAACCTCACCCAGAAACCTGCCTCACCAAGATCCCCAAAACATCTACCATCCAACTCACAAACAGACTCAGTGAGTCCCCTTCCCTGATTCTTTCCACTCACTAAACCACCCTTGCTTACATCTCCTTTGAACTCCCCCCAGGTCTTATCTCTCAGCTCCAACTAATCTCAATTGCATCCCCCTCCTCATCTGGGAAGCCCCTCTCTTCTCTTTCTCCCCCCTTCCTCCTCCTCCTCCTCCTCCTCCTCCTCCTTCCTTGCTCAACCAACCCTCACCAATCAATTATTAATCAATTGACCAATTGAATCCTGATCAATCAATCAATTGACCAATCAATTTGGTTTTGATTGTTTTGACCAATCAATCAATTGTGATTAAATAAATTGCTCAATCTTTTGATTGTTCTTCAAAAAATCAAGCAATTGTTTTGTGATTGAGCAAGCAATTGATCAAGTGATCAATTGCAAATGTCTCCTCTAACATTTTTTGGAGATTTCTTTGGAGCTTACCTCTGATGTTTTTTTTTTTTTTGATTTTTTTTCTTTTTAGGTCTCTCTGGACTGCACCAGAAGCCAAAAGGGTGTTTTTTGATTATTTCAGGTGTTCTTTGGCATGGAAGGTAGGTTTTTTTTAATTTAAATTGTTTTGATAACTTTTCTTGTTGGTGTGTTGCATGGGTCACTCATGCCATTTTTCTGGGGGGGATTCAGCTTCCGGTTTCCCTGGGTTCAAGTCCAGGTTTGGTTTCTTTTTTCATTCAATCATGTTTCACCAATGATGTCTATTGGACTGACTTTTTTTTTCTGAAAACATTTGACTGCTTTTGGGGAACATCCAACTCTTCTCCCACCCCCCTCAAAATGTTACACAAACTATCAAATCCTGCCTTGTTCCTCACCCCAATCTAAGTATAGGATTGGGAGGAAACAAGATGGAAGGAGATGAATTGAAAACATACAGAGATGTGGGAAGAGTAGGGCTGCTTGCCAAAAGAGGCTTCAATATTGCAATTCAGAAATGTCTTTGGAAGTTAATGAGGAAGGTATTAATGAAAAGGTGGTCTGGTCTGGTCAGACACTGTGTCCTTTGGATCTTTACCCTTTAATTGTTTCCAAAAAGAAAAAGAATAGTTGCAAACCCACCCTGGAAGAGTTTGAGCAAGCAAAACAAACAATCAAACAATTCCATTTCTTCCACCGTGGAAAAGTAATTGTCCTCAATCAATCTGATTGCCAAACCCTGGTTCCAATTTTTGAATTTGTGCCCTTTGATAAACTCTCTGAACAGTATAAGAAGGACATCAGCTTTGTCACCACTTTCCTTCATGGTTTAAAAAAATTTTTCAACCCCTTTGGTCCTTCAAGATCTTGGGGTGGAAAAATGTGGGAAGTTGGATGGCAAGAATTGATGCACCCTTCTGAGTTCTTTGGATGTTATGTGAAGAAATTATCTATTAGATCTTTTCCTCAATAGTATGCTTTACTCAACCTTAATTCCAACAAAGTATCCCAAATTCTAGGACAAATTTTTTGCAATTTGGCCAAACTTTCCTATGAAGCAAACTGTGATACCCTGAAGAACAACAACATGGTCTCTTTCTCTTTGTTGGAATTTGGTTCTAAGCCTACACCTTTTGATTTCTCCCCACACATCACTTTCACCTCCAATTCTTTTTACAACTCTCCTCATATTGACAAAGGCAAAATCTCTGGATACTCCTTTTTACTTGTGGTTCCAACCAAGAAATAAAATGGTTGACTTATTGAAAATACAGACAAATATCAAGTATTGGATGGCAAATTTGTTTTTCCTGACTTTGGATTTGGAATTGATTTCAAGCAAACAGGTATAGTCAAAACGGTTTGGGAAGCTAATAAGTACAAGCACTGTACCTTTCCTGCTGTGGACACAGCAACCCATACCAGAATGGCCATTTCACTTCAAATTAATAAAAAAACTAGAAAAACTTGTAGGGAATTGAATAATGGCCAAATTTACTCTAGAAAAAATATAAATAAAAACAAAAAAGATCTGTATGTTAGTGGGGTTAAGAATACTCTCAAACGTTGTAATCAAGAATTTTTTTTTTCTTTCACCCATGCAAATATATTTAAAAGCCCAGCATTTGAGTTATCTGCTGTATTTAATCTACTTTTCTACTGCTACCAATGCAAGCCAAGGCTACTGATACCTTATCCTTTTTTTTTGGTTGCAAGTTGTTCCCTCTCCTTTTCCAGTTGTGCTTGCTGTCAATCCTTCTCCTTTTCATCTTTTTGAAACTCTAGCTCAGGCTGTTTCAACTTCCCCTCATAATCCCATTTTTGTTGATGAGCCAAAATTGTGGCTTTATGCTTTTGAACATCCATGGCCAGTTGACAATCCAAATTTTGTTTTTCAAACTCAAGTTTTTTGGATTCAATTTGTGATTTGACTGTTTTTTTTGGGGGAAAAGCAATGAGCATGATTTTGAAAGCAAGGATATTCAACCACTGGACTTACATGAATCTTGCTTCTCCATTATTTTTTCAAAGCCTGAAAAACCGGAAGTGTTTCTCCTCTTTTGATGACTTTTGGGGTTGATATTGATGGAATTGGAGGCCTTTTGCTTACCCTTGGCAGAGGAGGTTTGAGTCTGAAGGTAATCACTATTGTTTGAAGGCAATGTGGGAGACCCCATTGGCTTGATTTTTTGGCCATTCTGGAATGGATGAGCCTGTTTTTTTACAATCTAAATCAGTCAGAATTAAACAGAAAGAAGAGAAAAGAGCTTGGTTCCTTACTTGAACCAATGTTGAGGGTAATGGAGACTGAGGATTATCTTGTTCCGCATCAGCAAGGTTGATGAGATCTGCTAACCCAGGAAGAGAGCAATCCAAAGAAGGAGGGGAGGAGTCCAAGGTTGGGTTTGAATCCTCAATCAACATGGAAGTAGACATGATTGGAGCTGATTGTGTTTGAATATCCCCCTTGGCATTGGATGGGGGCCACTCATAGGTTTCTTTGGGATCACCATTGCTAGGCTGAGAATTCCCAGCCAAGTCCTCAGCGTCAACTGAATTGGATTGTGATAAGATAACTTTAGATTTCTAGATGACTTAGAACCAGCATAGACTGTACAAAGAGAGAGAAATTATTAGAACGGAAAAACTGATAGAAACAGAGACTTAAGGAAGGAAACAAATAAAGATGATCCTACAGCATAGCCGGAGATGGTGTGTTGACGGCGGAAGATATTCTGAGAGGGCAATTTGTATTGAGAGAAGAAGGGCTGAGAGATGAGGTTTGCAAGGTAGACTGGATAGCTGGAGGATCAGATAGACTCTTATTGAGAAGGCTTGAGTGATTGGGGTCTTACCAGGCAGGGATCAGTAGTTGATAGAATCAGATTGGTTAGGACGTATTGAGCATTGAGTCTTGGTGTAGAGTATTGGATTGATTTAGATGATTCAAGAGTTGAGTCTTGGTGGAGAGTATAGATGGGTAGAATCAGAAAAGGTAAAAAAAGCAAAGAAAAAGATCAAAGAGAGAGAAATGGAAAAGGGGAAGAATCGTGGGGCCAGAGCAGAGTGTTTTCCCTCTGTCCTTTCCCCCATCTGAGCGTTGAAGTTGTTGCCGAGTGAGGTCCCCGGGGTGGGGAAGATAGCGTGCGGATAGCGCGCGGGGGAGGAAGAGCCAAGAGGAGCGCGCGGCCCCGCAAGACCACGGCGGGGGGGAAAGGCCTGCTAATACTTAACAGATTGTTGGGCATCAAAAGCAGCTAGGGGGGTGATGTTGGCCTTCTTTCCAAAGATTCCATCCATTTGAATATAAAAAGGACAAATGGAGTCCAGCTTATCAACCAAAAAATTGATTCCCTTGGCTTTTTCAGAGTTGGTGATACCAAAGCCAGTGGAGATTGACATGGAGTGGGCCTTTTTGTACTTGGCTCAATAATTCTTAAATTTCTCCCTCATCTGTTTGGATGACAGATCCAGCCTACCTTTTGTTTTTTTCTTGAGTTCATTGGCAATCATGAGATAACCATTGAACTTAGAGGATGGAGGCTGGCCAACACGTGTTTCATTGTCTGATCCAAAGCAGGTGTCATAGTTGGAGGGAATTTTGAGCCAGTTGACCAGGATGATGTCATAAACTCTCTTGAGCTGACTTGAGCCCTTGGAAGCTGATGGGTGAGGATTGTTTGTTGTGGAGTTCCTTGGAAATGTTTTCTTTGGTGTTTTGGACTTTTGTGTGGACTTGCAGAAGGAGGCTTGCTGAGGGGCCATTTGAAAAAATTAAGGGATATAAGGTGATGAGAGGGATAAATTGACAAGAAAGATAAAGTGATGAGAGATATGAAGTGATGAGAGCAATAAAGTGACAAGAGCAATAAAACAATGATTGGATTCTTTGAATGAGGTTGGTGGTAAAAGTTCTCATTGGAGGTAGAGTGATGAGAGCAATGAAGCAATGAGAGCCATAAAGTGTTGATTGATCAAGTGATGAGGGTGATAAATTGATGAGATTGATAAAGTGATGAGATTGGTGAATCTTTTTATGATGAGGCTGGAGGTAAAAAAATTTGCAATGAGGTTGCAGCTAGAAGGAGGTTGGAAGCCAGGGGTGGATGAGGTGGACAGGTGTTGGAAGCCTTTAAATACTTTATTTGAAAAAACCCACTGATTTCATGTTAACTTTGACACATCTGATACTTATTTCATGTTAACTTTGACACATCTGATTCAAAATAAGTGGGTTTTTTTGATTTTTAATGGCGGGTTTGAAATGGCAGATTTAGGTTGAAAACTGCCATTAAAAAATGGCAGGTTTGGTTAACTTTGATACACCCTAATATAATGATTTCAACTCAAAACACTCAACATAATGATGTTCAAAATGTGATAATCCTTTATATTAATAGAACTTGTTAGCTGCATGAGAATTAAAATTTATATGAAGACCAATTATGCAATGAAGTCAAATTCTATAATCTCTATAATCTAAAAAACATTTGCAGTTGATCTTTTAGATGATCAACCCAAGCAGAGGCTTTCTTAGAAATCAAGGAAAGTGGTTTTGCTACAATGGGTGGGATTTGAATCATTTCTCCCTCAAGTACTAATAGAACCCAGTGGTTATTGTTTACAAAGGAAATGAACATTGGATCTGATTGATCAGTAACACCATTTTTCATTGGAGTGTAATTATCACATGACTCCAATGAAATGAAACATATAGGTTTGGAATATGTGTCTGCTATGATTTGACCCATGTCCAATTTAGCCAGCCATTTTAAGGAGGGAATCTTTTCATTGATGTCTTCAACATCAAGTCTTTGTTTAATATTTTCAACCTCCTTTGAAACACCAACAATCCTCATGTAGCATGCTTTATGTTTCTCTAATGTTTCAATCATTTCCTTCCTAACTTTAAACCAACCATGTTCTTCATAACCAAGAGATTTAGCAATGACTCTAAATCCACAATTCCCATCTCCAATTGGATCCCAAAGCTCACCCAAGAACTTATGAAATTTCTTGGGCATTTGATTGAGGTATTTCAGGCTTGGTTCCTATCATTAAAACTAACTTAGTATTCATTTATTTAATTAGATCAATTAAATGAATACTCACCAAAGATGAGCTTCTGGTTGAGCTTTGCTGCATGTTCTCTTCCTCTGGAGAGGATTCTAATTCAAAATTAATTGATCCCAATTCACTTTCAGTCTCTTCCTCTGAACTATGAAATTAAGATTCAGATTCTGCCAACTTTGATTAAAAATTCATCATTAGTTAGTAAATAAGTTCATTAAACCAAAAAAATGAACATATTTCCCAAAGAAAAGACTTTCAATCTTTTGTCTTTTCTTGTCTGGAGCCCTTCTTGTTCTTTTTTCCCCCTTGAGTTTTTTTTCAAAAAGCTGAAACCAAGATGGTTCTTGCTGTGTATCTGTCAATTTTGGCCTGCCCCTACTTGATTGTAAGACTTTGGGTTCAAGTCTTGGCTTTGCTGAATATTTTTTAATCTTCTCAATGATATACTTCAATAGTCCGCTTTGCTCATGATCTGGAGATTCCAAGATCATTGCATTCAATATTTCACTTAACTGAGGAATTCATAGGATTTCATTGACATTTCACTTGAAAAATTTAAAAGGATCAACCATTAGTGAATTGGGAATCATTAATCAAAAAGCATTAATCAAAAGGAATTAATCACATTGTGATTTGAACAATCCAACTTAATCCAACTTACAGAACTATAACTGCAAGGGTCATAGTCCAACCTCCACTAAGGATGAACATCTTTGGGTACCATGGATCCTCTGAATGCTAGATGGTCATCTATTTGGTGGGAACAGGGAAAACCCATAGTCTTGGAATATGAATTGGTGCACACTTTGCCATCATGATCAAGTTTGAACTTCTCAAATTTTTCCCTAATAAGATAAATTGCCTCTAAATACAATTTGTAACACAATGGTAACAGTTCAGGAGGAATAACTGTCTCTAACTTCATTTGAGAGTTATAAAGTGATGCATGAACTGATTTAATTTGATTCAAAACTTTTTTGTCAAGGATTTTCTAAACATCCAACAGGTTTCCCAAAGAGTTTGCAAGGAATTGTCTGAGAGTCCCATGGGCCCCTTCAACCCAAGATGTTGTTTTGTTTCCAAAATCTGGTTTTATACAAGTCCAAGCTGTTAAAAAAATCCCTTTGATAGAAAAAAAGGTATTTTCCATATACTCAAGTACATCCTCATAGTGTTTCAAGAAACACTATACAAGTCAAAAGGTCAGAACCCAAAAATAGGAACAATAGGAAGCAGTGATTTGGACCTACTCTGAGTTCCGCATCATTGACCTCTGCCTCCTCCTTGGTCTTTGAGGCCCCATAATTTTCCCACAGATTCATAAATCTTTTCCATCCTCCAATGTCATTAACAAAGCGCACTTTACAGTTTGCTTGTATGTTTTTAGACAAGTGCCAAGTGCAACAATGTCTTGATGACTCCGGGAAACTAGATTGAATAACATTAATCAGAGCTTTTTCATGGTCCATCTGTCACACAACCACCCCACATTCTATAGGGAAATCTTAGATGATTTTGAGCGCAAGGGAGAAGCTGAGTGCAAGGGCAAGTGCAAGGTAGCAAGGGCTAACTGCCAAGTGCAAACTTATGGTGGATTAACTTGGCACACAGCAAGAGGGATGAATTTTCTGATGGAAGGGAACCAAACCAAAGTCCAATGTGATGACTGGATTTAGCAAATGCAAGAACAAATGAAATTAAATAACTGAGGAGACAATCCTCAGGCAAGCGGCATAGCTTTTATAAGGTAATCCAAAATGACTAGAAACAACCTGATGGAAGGTAAACTAAATTTACAAGCAATGAGGCAATGAATGAAATGAACAGAGTGCAAAATGAAATAACAGTATGAATATTTCCAAGGTCTTAGCGTAAGTGCAAGATGATAGACGGCAAATATATTGGAGTGTAACGGTTGAGGAATGAGGGAGTGATGTCAGAAGCAATGCAAATATGAGGATGTAGTCTATGCAGGTTAAGGAACTAGTCCATTTGCAAACTATACAGTTGAGGTGGCTAGGCTAGCGTGGGTGCGTACCAGAAAGGGCATGTGACTGGGAATTTGAACCCAAGGATTATTGATACCCAGGGTGAAAGAGTGGAGCCCAAATGGATGGTCAACTGAGGTAGAGTTGACTGCAAGGTTTGCAAGTGGATGATGAGTCAGTTGCTGAGGATGGAAGGTCATTATGCAAGCCAGGGTTGGTAAGCAGAAGGCAATGTTGATGCTGTTCTTCTATTTTGTCATGCTTATGGACTGAGTTAGATGGTACTGAGGAAAGGGTATTTCAAAGTGGGAGGACAATAATCCTTAAGCTCAAAGCGTGAAACCATCACAAAGACTTTTGGAAGTCTCTCAAGATCATAAGCCAACTCCTTTAATGCATTTACAGACCAACTGTAGAACTAAAATATTTCTTTTGTGATAAAAACCAGAGCTTTTGTGAAATTTTTGCAATTGGTTGTCATTCCTACAACATGCAATAGTGGGGTTTGTACTTATTTGTCTTATAAGTAGAATCCAAAATAGAAATATGATGGAATTTTTTTTTGAAAGCTTCAATGCCTCAGGATGTGCTCAGTACACGGATTTCAAGTGACCCTCTCCACTGGACTTTGACTGGTGAATCCAACTTGTTTCTTCAAGCTGTTTTTAGAGTACCTCCATAACACTTTTTCCCTTTAGTTCTGCAAGCGTGACCTTCTGCTTAGTGTTATAAATTTTTTGGTCATCAACATAATCCCCCCCCATCAATCTTGCTCAATTTTCTCTTCAGTTGTAACGTATTGAGCCCATCATTCATGCCTTCTAGTTTATTGTCTAAGGCCACCCCCAAGATTCTCCTCAGTTGAGGATGCACAGAGGGATGTTCAGATGGTTGATGGTTATGATGGGTTTCTTTGTAGGAGAGGCGCCACAAGGGGTCCGCCTTTGTGCAACTTGCATGGATTAAAAACTTGCACCCAACCTTCCTTGTGTGATTTTTTCTAGACAGTTTGGTAAAAAAATTTCCTGAATAGGAACCATGTCTATCACAGGCTAAATCCACATATTGGTCACCCTTTGAGTTGAAAATTGTTAAAGCATAACCATGCTTGATTTCCCATGCTCGACAATAGTTTTGTGCCTCTTCCCTAGTAGGAAAGGCTCTCAATGGAGGTGGTTCAAGTGGATCTGCCATAGTTACATAGTTATATGGATGGCATGCACTCCATCAGTTTCAATCAAACTGAATAATGCAAAGAGGAAGTAACATGAAATGTCACTCACAACCAGAGGTCAAATCCCACTGTGAAACATTTTGTCCCTCAATTGTCACCCTTGATGAGGATGCAATTGGGGCTTCCAATGTTTCATTACCCAAATCCTTTTTTCTTTTTCCAAAGGGTTGATGATGGAACTATCAATGTAGACATTCCACGCAGCCATGTCAGAAGAAGGAGGGTTTGCCTCTTTTCCCATGCAAAAAGATGCAATGGTATACTTCAGTATTCAATCCAACTTTCAATTGAACAAACAAAGTTTTCCCACTTTTAAGTTGAGGAAGAATTGCTTGCAGAATTTTATATGATTTATGATTTCAGTTTTCACTTTAATTTCACTTTGGTTTCACTTTAATGTCTCTTTTTGATTGCTAGGTGTGGAACAACAGTACCAAAAAGTATGTGTTAATCCCAAATTTGGGTTGAAAGAACCCAAGTGTGGTCCAGGGGGTGCCCAAAATTCTG
>CM062614.1:33327692-33492692 GCA_025617555.3 Puccinia polysora | reverse complement strand
CAAGGCGTAGGGGCCTGTACACTACTCCATATAGTTTATAATTTATTATTTATTGTAATTTATAATTTATTGTTTATTTTTTATTATTTATTTTTTCTTATTCCTTTTTTATTATTTATTATTTATTTTTGATTTTTTATTATTTCTTATTTCTTATTTATGTTTCATTATTTCTTATTTCTCATTTCTCATTTTTTTTTTCTTGTTTCTTATATCTTATGGCTTATTTCTTATTTATTATTTATTATATATAATTTATCACATATAATTTATAATTCATTATTTATTATTTGTTGTTAATCATTTATGATATAGTGGAGGATAAACAACTTGGTTTTAGTTGTTTAGCGTGCCTTAAATCTCAAATGGGACGTGTAGCATGCCACACAGCCCATTTGAGCCGTGTAGCTTGCCACACGCCCATTTGACCTGTGTAGCATGCCACACGGCTCATTTTAGTCGTGTAGGGTGCCACACGGCCCATTGAGCCATGTACAGAGCTGTGTACAAGGCTCTGTTGCAATGAATTTAACATTACCCTTTTTTATTTTATTTTATTTCCTTTTCCTTTTTCCTTCCCTTTATTTTTATTTTTCTTTTTATTTTTATTTTTATTTTTATTTTTTTTCATTTCCATTTTTCATTGCTTGTTAATTTTATTTATGTTTTATTTCTTTTTTTTTCCCCCTTCTTTTTACCTTTGATTTTTTTTTTCTCTCCCTTCTATTTCCTTCATTAATTCTTTCTTTTTATTTAATATTTTTTTCCTGGATTTCAAATCACCACAACAACATCACTCCAAAAAAGTCAATCTCTTCAACCATAGCTTCACCTTACTCATAATTACAAAATAATTCATGTATATCCTCATGTTTTTTTTCTTGTTTTTCTCACACTATATATATGTTGAAAGATGTGAAAACAATATAAAACTTCAAAAAAAACAAATTTATGAAATATTAAGGACATTGATTTAATATTTCAAAAATGAATTCATGAAAATCACCAGTGTGGAAAATTAATAACAAGGATAATAAATTAAAAGAAAACAAATATAAAAGGGCCAATTCTAATTTTTGAATTCAAAATCCCCCATTGATTCTTTTCAATCATTTTGATGAGGAAAAATAAAATACTCACTTCCCGAAATTTCAAATCCTAAATTTTAAAACCAAAATCAAAATTTTGAACTCTTAAAATGACTGCATACATATACATTATCATACACAAAGCTAAGACAAAAAATCAGTCTTGCCAAGGTCAGATATGAATCATTTTGGCTTTGATTTTGTTACATTGGTTATAGATTGCAATAAAAAAATAACCAAAATTGAACCTAAATAATCCAAAAATTGACCTGAAAAACCAATAGAAAAAGTTAAAAAATACCCAAAATAGCCATCATGATCAAAATGTTGAAATTTTATGAAATTTTTATTTGGTATAGTTTTTTTTCACAATTTGAACTTGAAAAAAAAGATTGCATGATTCTTAGTGAGAACATGATTTTCAAACTTAATATTTCTGACCAAATTTTTGGTCAGAAACCTATACCTGTGTATGTGATTAGCAAGGGTACACAGGTGAACCATGGTTCTACCTGAAGAAGTGGGAATTGGGTGGAGGTGCCAGTGGGTGACCCTATCTAATTTGGCCCCAGGAACCCATTTCTTCAATAAGATTCCTAATTTTCTTACTGATCAAGTTTTTATTCATTTATTTGTATTTTATCTTTATTTTTGATTCATATGTTTGTACTTTTTTTGTATTACTTTTTGATTTGTGGCTTAGTAAGTTGGTGAATAGTATCCAGCTGACATAATACTTACCTTTAATCTTGAGCTTAGTCACACAAATTAAATATTTTGCCATGTCTTCCTCCATTTAATTTTCTTGATTGAGCTTTATTTAATCACAATTATTTTTTAATTCCAGCTTTTACCTAGACAATTGCATTTTGTTTACTACTTAATTTTCTTTACTTTCATTTATGCCTTGCTTAATTCCAACTGGAGCAAACATTCCCCAGGTTCTACCTTGAAATTCCACAAAAATGTGTCTAAGACTGAAATGAAAAAATTTTTTGATCAAACCTACCATTTTAATTGCAGGTTTCTGAAATAACCATAAGCCCCAACTGGTGTATTTAAAAAAAAGAATATTTAATAATAATGGAAGATTTCTACCATTTAAACTCCCATTTATGCACAATTCATCCATCAAATGCAAAACACCCCATCCACACATCAACAAATCATCAACACTCACTCACTCAAATAATCCAACTCCACATCATTTAAAAATCCAAAAATCACAAGCATGAACTTCAACTCATTTGAACACCAAGCCAAAAAGCAGAAAATCTTTGAGAAAAAACTTCAGTCTGTCTTCCTTAAATATTTGAAATCATCCCCTATGATCCAGAGAAACACTCATCCAATTTTACTATGACCTCTATGAATTAAATTTTTTCAAGAACATATTCAAACAAATCATCACATTGCCATCCTTGATCACAACTTCCCTAATCCCATTTTTCACACCAGCCAATATCCCAACCATAAATTTATTCCAAATAAATTATCACATACCCCATGTCTGTTTTTTGATTAGCTCATCAGCATCTTCATCCTTGAATTCTTGGAAAATTCCACCTCATTTCACCTTCATAAAACCCAAAGACCACCAAATAGTTCTTGAATTCATTCCTTCCAATCCTCTGGCTGTGGTCCAATTTCTCCTCCTCTACCTTCATTTATCCCTCTTGCTTCTTGTTTTAAATTGAATCAGGTTATTCTTTAAGCACTTGGATTTTTTTATATCCCATCAATCAGACTAAAGAAATAAAACTTTTCACCCTCCCTTTTGTTTATTATACAGTTCATTACAAACTTTCAGGATGGCCATGATCAAAAAATTCAATCCACATCAAGATGGTTAAATTCATGAGAATTAATTATTTTTAATGATTTTGGATGAATTATAGTCAGAATCCTCTTTCCAGTTTTTAAGTTTCCTAATCCCTCCCTATCTCACTCACTCTTTTTTTAAAAAGGGTGATATGGTTGGGTTGCAGTGTTTTAATTCTTTCAATATCCCTTTTGTATGTTCAAAATTTTCTCATTCCCACACCTTGGTCAAAAAATTGAAAAGAAAAGAAAAAAAATTCAATTCTATCATCAATATCACACCTGACCTAATCTCCTGGAATAGTAAAACTGCATTCCCCCCTGTGTGCTCATCCCTCTCTTGCCATGAAATATTAATTCCTCAATTGATTTAGCCTCCAAACCCACACCCATGCAATTTTTCAATGTTGATCTTCATCATCTATTTATTGTGTTGTGTATGACTGATAGTTATTAAGCAGCTTTAAATGCATCCTCTGCCTACCTGTCTGACAACATTAAACATCCTGGCTTGGAGCCTCCCCTGGGGGGTCTTGGGAACATCCTCCCCTCCAACCCTTGACAGTGGTTTCAACCTGTGTTTTCTATTGAAAAATGACAGATCATTGGTGTATAAATGTACACAGCTGGAATTTTTAGAACTTCTAGTAGTTCTACCATTATCACTTTGGAAAATGAACATCTTGAAATTAAGCTACTTATCCAAGTCCTATTCTCTCAATGGGGATTGTATCATATTTCTAATCTTTTTGAGAATTTAGTATTGATGAGCTTTCCAAGGAATCTTTTGCTCTTAAAACAATAATATATCCAAAAATCTATCTTTTAACCACTATATATATAAATTCAATCAATTTCCAAAGTTTGGTCTATCCAAAATCTTAGGGATCTCTTTTCAGATTCCCAAAGAGTTGTTTTGTGAATTTTTCTGTAATTTAAACTGCATTATTAACATTTTTTGATGATCTATGAAAGGTTACTGTAGACTATTACCAGACAATTCAAATTTATGCACCCTTAACAGCAATGATTCCTATCAAGAACCAAGCATAACCAGTTTAAATATTCAGCATTTTAACTCTTTTGAAAGATCCAGATTTATTTATCTATCTTTGTATATGATATGTACATGGTGATGGCTCTTGGCCTCCTAGCCAATTTTTATTGCTTGATTATAAAAAAAAGGGGTGGGAAAAATAAAATTTTTGCCTGTATTTGAAACCAATCCAAGATTTTAACAAAATAGTATTCATATCTTTTCATCTCCATCTTTATATTCTTCACCAATTTGTAGATTAGTTTTATTAACCAACATCAATGAATTGAGACAGGAGCTTTTAAGGTTTTTTACTTTTTCTTTAGAGTTCCCAACATACAATGGGAATTTGATCAGGAGATGAATACTATTGAGGGTTGAGGAAATGGATTGAAGGAATCAATTTCCAAATGTGGAGTATGGAACCTTTTTGAATTTTTGATTTTATTTTCAAGCTCATCAAGGCTAGAATTGAGAAAAGGTTTTTGAATTTATACATTCTAGATCTTTATTCAACAAATTTTCTTTAAGGGTTTTTTGTTTGATGTGTATGTTTATCCATTCAACCCCGGGGGAAGTGGGGGTAAAAACATAGACTGGGATAAGAATAACACTACAAGAAGGGTAGATATCAAGCAAGGCAACAAAATTGAGGAGATGAACCAATTTGAGCGGATAAATTTTGTCAAAATCTAAATTACTTATTATTATTGATTATTTATTATTGATAATTATTGATTATTGATTATTGATTATTTATTATTTATTATTTATTATTTATTATTTATTATTTATTATTTATTATTTATTATTTATTATTTATTATTTATTATTTATTATTTATTATTTATTATTTATTATTTATTATTTATTATTTATTATTTATTATTTATTATTTACTATTTATTATTTATTATTTATTATTTATTATTCATATTTATTATTTATTATTTATTATTTATTATTTATTATTTATTACTTATTACTTATTATTTATTATTTATTATATATAATTTATTTTTTATTATATATATAATTTATTATTTATTATTATTTATTATTTACTATTTATTATTTACTATTTATTGTTCATTATTATTTATAATTTATTACTTATTATTTATTATTTATTATACATTATTTATTATTTATTATATATAATTTACAATTTATAATTTATAATTTATAATTGACAATTTCTAATTTTTAATTTATAATTTTTAATTTATAATTTATAATTTATAATTTATTATTTATTATTTATTATTTAGTGGAGGCTACACAAATTGATTTTAGTTGTTTAGCATGTGTTAAAACTCAAATGGGAGTTTTAGCATTCCAAACAGCCCATTTGAGCCATGTAGCATGCCACATGGCTCATTTGAGTTGTGTAGGGTGCCACATGGCCCATTGAGCCGTGTACAGAGTTGTGTACACATCTCAATGAGCCCTGAATCAAACATTACCCTTTTTTAATTCCTTATTTTTTTTTTTTTGATTCTTTTTTTCACCCCTCTCCCTGTTGGCACAATGGAAAACTTAGCTTAAGTTTTCCATTGTTCCAACAGTTTTTCACCCGCATGCCTACTCTACTGGCAGGGGGAGTCATGCAAGGGTTGATCTTGCCACAAGTGACTGCCAGTGCAGTGGATGACTTGGGCTAAGTCATCCACCTCCCCAAAATTTGTTCTCCTGCGCGCCTCCTTTACCAGCAGGGCAATATGCGCAGTGGTCAATCTTTCCAAAACCAACTGCTGGGGAGGTGGACAACTTAGCCTAAGTTTTGCATTGTGCTGACAGGAAGAGGAGTGGACAAAAAAAATCAAAAATCAAAAGCAGCCAAAACAATCAAAAAAAAATCCCCAAAACAAACAAAAAAAATGAACCAAAAACAAAAACAAAGCAAAAACAGAAACAAAAACAAAACAAAAACAAAACAAAAACAAATTGAAAAAAGAGGAAAAAAAATTTTTTTTAAAAAACAAATATCAAAAATATCAAATGATGTTCAAGAAAATCAAAAAATCAAAAGAAAAGCATAAAAAGGAAAAAATAAAAATAAAAATAACAATAAAAATAAAAAAGGGGGATGTTAAATTCACAACTCCCAGTCGTGTGGAAGTTTTGTAGGGCCCTACACAGCCCAATGGATGCGTGGGGGCCCATACATGCGTCCAAAATGCGCATGGGGGAAAAAAAACGCGTCTGAATGCGCACAAGGGGTTTTCTCAAACTCGCGCAACCCCTGGGGCGCCTGACATCCCCCGTAAAAGGCCTATTTGGGTTGTGTACCCCCGTACACAACATATTTGGGTTGTGGAGCTGTTTTGAGCCATTTTTGGGGGTACACCGCCCCCTGGGGGTTGTGCCAAACTTTTTGGGTCCCCCTGGAAAAGATTTTGGTTCCATCAACCCAAATTTGGGATCAACACTTTGTATGCGGGACTCTTCTTCCACATCTAGAAATCCAAAAGTGATACCAAAATGAAATTAAAGTGAACTAAAGTGAATCTGTAAACCACGTCATTGAAACTAAAGGGAAACTGCAAACATACATCCCACAAAATGAATCTTTCTCAGATTGAAAGTGAGAAAACTTTTTAGTTTTTCAATTGATATTTGGATTGAATACTGAAGTATAATTTTTCAAAATATTTCCTTTTCTTTTAAATTTTTCTTTCATTCTTTCATTTCATTTCTTTTCTTTTTACTATACTTCTTGAAAGCTTCATCTTGGTGTGCTACACAAACCTGATATTCCATTGGACTGTCCTCATCCCTCAATCTGAAGCTCAAGGCCAAAAACGCTTACCTTGCAATGTTTCATGTGCTGCTCCATGCTTGGCACATGCTTACATCACCCCCATATGCTTACGGGTCACCCATGTTGTCTTCTTAGATCTTAAGGGATCTTTAGATTGGATTTTCAAGGTTGAGGGCTTCTTCCTTCTTCTAATTTGAGCTCCCTTTTATCCAATCTCTTTGGGAATGAATCCAACTTCAACGCTCTTGCAATCATCAACGCTTCAAGGCTTGACCTTCTGCCATCCAACTAGGCTCTTGGAAGTTACTCAGCTGATTCTTCTGGACCTCCTGATCTTGGAAATTTCACGCTTCTCTAATCAGACTATTCTGATGCAAAGACCAACAACTACTCTTAAAAAGGGGAACTTGTGTAGATTGTTTATTGTTGGAGGCCATTTATTCTAATTCCGTGTTATAAATTCCTTTTCCTCCTTGAATCATACTGGTATGGTGTTTGACTGCTGCTAAGAGGCATAATGCCCACTTCCTTTGTTGTATCCTCAAAAACTTAGGCCTGTTCTTTCAGTTCTGGTTTTTGTTTTCTAGAAATATCATTCAATTTCATCAGAATTGCATTTTTTGCATTATTTGAACAGTTGCAAGCCCTCCTTTTAACATGGCCACATTCAAGGACTAAATTAGTGCAATGAAAAAAGCTGCGGAAAAGAAGGATTTGGTTAATGAAACATTGGAAGCCCCAATTGCATCCTCATCAAGGGTGACAATTGAGGAAAAAAATGTGTCACAAATGGACACTACCTCTGGTGGTGAGTAAAATTTTATTTTACTCTGGTCTTTGGCTGATTTAACTTGATGGAAACTGATGGAGTGCATGCCATCAATATAACCATGAAACTTTAACTATGAATATGTAAATATGACAGATCAACTTTCCCCACCTCCTGTGAGAGATTCTCCTACTAGGAAAGAGGCACAAATGTATTGTCAAATATGGTCAATAAAGCATGGTTATGCTTTAAAAGTTTTCAACTCAAAGCCTGATAAATATGTGTATTTAGCCTGTGATAGACATGGTTTGTACTCTGGGATATTGCTCACCAAATGTTCAAGGCAAACTCACACAAGGAAGGTTGGGTGCAAGCTTTTAATCCATGATGGTGACACAAAGGCAGACCCCTTGTGGAAAATCTCCTACAAGGATGATTGACATAACCATGAAACATCTCCACACCCCTCAGTGCATCCTCACCTGAGGAGAATCTCTGGGTTAGCCATAGAAAATCTAAAAGAAGGCATGAATGATGGGCTCAATACACCCCAACTCAAAAGAAAATTGAGAAAATTTAATGGTTGCAAATATTTTGATGAGAAAACAATCAATAACAATAAGATTAAGGTAGCACTAGAAGAAATAAAGAGGAAAAGTGTTATGGAGGTCCTCTTTGAACAACTTGGTGATTCATGTTGGGTTCATTGAGCAAAATTCAGTGGAGAGGGTCACTTGGAGGCCCTGTTCTTGGCTCACCCTGATTCATTAGAGCTTTGCAAGGAATTCCATCATATTGCTAGGATTGATTTTACTTATAAGACAAATAAGTACAACATCCCCCTATTGCATGTTGTAGTAATTACTTCCAACCAGAAAAACTTCACAAAATCTCTTTTTTTTATAACAAGAGAAACGTTTGAGCTCTACATTTGGTCTTTAAATGCACTAAAGGAGTTGGCATATGATCCTGAGAGACTTCCCAAATTCTTTTTGACAGAAGGTGAAAAAGCTTTGACCTGTGCTCTAGGAAAAACATTCCCTGAGTCAACAAGACAGTGCTGTCAATGGCACTTGTCTAAAAACATACAAGCAAACCTTAAAGTGCAATTTAATAATGATGTTGAAGGGTGGCAAAGCTTTATGTCTCTGTGGGCAAAGTATGGGGCCTCAGAAACCAAGGAGGAGGCAGAGGTCAATTATTCAGAACTTGAATTAAGTGCCAAATCACTACCTCTACTGTGAATCTTCCTTGTTTTGAATCACTTACATTATGACTTGTATAAAGTGTTTTTTTGAAGACCATGAGGATGTACTCAAGTATATGCATCATTTTATCTTCCTTATCAAAGAGAAGTTTGTAATGGCTTGGACTTGAAAAAACTCAGACTTTGGAAATAAAACAAAGTCTTGGGTTGAAGGGGCCCATGCTACTCTCAAATGATTCCTTGCAAAATTGTTGGGAAACATTTTTGATTTTTGGCAAAACCTAGAGGGCACAGTTTCGAATCAAATTAAATTGTTTCATGCTGCGCTTTAAAACTCTTGAATAAAGATTGGAGTAGTTCTTCCTCCTGAACTGTTACCATTGGGGTACAGGGTGTATTTACAAGCAATCAAAATTGTTGGGGATCAATTAGAGAGGTTAAAGCAGAACCATGATGGGGAAGTGTGCACCAAGTCATACTCCATGACTATGGGTTTGCCCTGTTGCCACCAAATAGGTGACCTACTAGAGTCAAGGGGCTCTGTTGTGCTTAAGGATGTTCATCCTCAGTGGAGGCTGGATTATGACCCTTGCAGTTATAGTTCTTTAAGTTGGTTTAATTTGGATTGTTCAAATCAATTTTTGATTAATGCTTTTTAATTAATGCTTTTTTTAAAATTCTTTTTGAATGATGATTCCTACTTGACTAAAATAATGATTGCTACTTGACTAATATTTGAAAGGTTGATGTTGATGAACTGCTCAAAAATTCTCAGTTACATCAGAAGCTCAATTCAATGACCTTGAATCATCCTGAACAAGATTATTGTGGGCTTTCGAAGCACTTAATGAAGGAGAAGGCCAATTATCAATAAAAGCCAAGTCTTGAACCTAAATTCTTGGGATTGAGCAGAGGCAATCCAAAATTGATAGATAACCAGCAAGATCCTTCTTGATTTGAACACGTTGAAAAGGAACTTAAGCAGGGAAAGAGAAGTTGAAGGGCACCAAAGAAGAAAAGATGAATTATTGTAAGTCTTTTCTTTTGTGAAAGTTTCATTTTTTTGGTTTAATGAACTGATTGAGAAATGTTGATAGTCCAAGTCAGGCTCTCCATCTGAATTTCATAGTTCAGTGGAAGAGACTGAAAGCTCATTGTATTTGGTGTGGTAGGAATCCAATTCCTTTTAAAATGATGAAGCAGACGCAATTGAGAATTCAAACAAAAGCTCATCTTTGGTGAGTGGTGATTCCTTTAATGAGATTAGAAATTTGGCTGAATACTTTTTTATTTTAGGAAGTAAATTACCTCAATCAAATATCTGGGAACTTACATAATGTCTTGGGTGAGGTTTGGGACCAGTTGGTGATGGAATTTGTGGTTTTAGAGTCATTTCTAAATCAATTAGATATGATGAGGATGGATGGCTTAAAGTTCAGAAAGAAATTCTTGAAACATTGAGGAAAAATAAGGAGTGCTATTCTATGATCCTTGGCGGCAGTAAAGATGTTGAAAAGATAGAACAAAGACTTTATGTTAATGAAATAAATGAAAAGATTCCCTCTTCAAAGTGGATTTCAAAGCTTGACATGGGTCAAATAATAGCAGATACTTATGGAAGGCCAATATTTTTCATTTCATTGGATTCATGTTGTACTTTTACTCCTATGACAATGGGTGTAAAAGAAAAATCAGATCCTATTTTCATTTACTTTTTTAACAATAACCATTTGGTAAATATTGTACTTAAGGGGGATGTGATTCTAATCCAGCCTATAGTTTGCAAACCATGTCCCATGATTTCTCAACAATCTTCTGAAAAAAGAAGTCTGCAAATCAGATTGAAACTGGCCACTGAAATGAAATTTCTTCATTAAGGAAAAAAAACTCTATAAATAATAATGAAATTTCCTTTTCTTCAATAGAATTGATAAAATTTCATTTTTTTGCTTGACACCAATTGAAAAAAATCCCATGTAACATAGCTCTGAACCGAATTCCTTAACATTGGTAAAATCAATATGGAATTAAAAGTACATACATAAAATCCTAATTCTTCTTTTTATGTAAAAATGTTCAATTCAATTCATGCATTACATAAATATGGTGCATGAATCCTCTGGGACCATCCGGAAATCAATTTGATGTTTGACTTCAAAACAAAACAATGTTAAAAAAGGTTCCATTCACTATCCAAGGTGCTACACCTGCTGGCAGGTGCAGCCTTTTTATTGCATGGTGAATAGATAAGTAGACTTTGAAACTTGAGCCAAGCTTAAAGATTGAGATTGGCAACAGGGATTTGTAGATTTTGGGGTATTCTGATTACCAGCATTTGATTCTGGCCTTGGCCTTGTCAAAGACATAGATTGCACCAGAATTGATTGATTGCTTTTCCTTCTTGTGTACTCTGGGGATGACCTTAGGATAATAAAAAAATTATTTCAGTGGATAAAAACTAATATTCCTGATGAAATGTAAGTATTTTTTTTTTACAAAATGTAGAATAAACATGAAAGAATGAAACTCATGCCAAAATAATGAGAATAATTCAATTATCATCAAAATTTCCAAAATAAACTCCATCAAAGGCGAGAAAAATTGAAGAAACATAAAAGAGTTTTTTCTTTGATTAAAAATTTAAATTTCTAATTGAGTTTAAATACAGTTTTTGAAAAATAAAAAATTTGTAGAAATTCTACATACGCCTATTCACTAGTTGGATTTTTAATAATTAAAATTTTTGAAAAAAAAGTTATCAAATATCAGAAAAATAAATTCAATATCAACAATTCATTTCTTTGAAAAAAATTTAATATTTCTGATGCAATCTATGTGACTTTTTACTCCAATGGAAAAATTACTCAAACATGCTGCATATACCACTTTAGAGAGTAATTCAGATATTTTGAAAAATTGAAACAAGAAATTTCCCATGTATGAGAACAATAAGAAAGATTGATCTATTTCTTATTCAAAGAGATAATTTTTCCATATTTATTGAATTATTGTTGCACTTGACAAATTTTATTTTGGCATTGTCAATTATATTTGAATTCCTCTAATGTAAAAGGTGAATATTTTCCTTCTTGTATTTTTTTTTACTTTATAAAAAGATAATTACATTCCATCCAAGATGTTAATTTATATTTAAACAAATAAAGTTTTTATTCTATTATTATTATCCTTTTAATAAATAAATTCTTTGTTTTTATATTTGGAATTGTTTGAATCCTCTTTATTTAGAATCTTTTGTTTTTTTTTATTATATTTTTTGGTATAGGCATTTAGATCCCATTGGAAATATAAATTCTGATTCAAATAAATAAAAAAATGCTGAGATTCAATTGTTTGGTTTATTTTATTTCTGAAGATTTTTTTGAAATATTTCAAAGACAAAGTTGAAATCTCTTCATGAAATAGATATATGTAGCATTTTTCTATTTTTTGAAGTTTGATAAAAATTTATCTACAATACATCAGAAATTTTCAAATTTCCTTAAAAAAATCTGCTTCTCATATTTTTTATAATAATTTCTGTACTGGATGATTTTTTTTTTGAAGAATTTTTAAACATTTTATTTTACCCCTTTGAATAGGTATGTAGAATTTTCCTATATTTCTGGTTTTTTTTTAGGAATTTATTTATATTCCACTGTATAAATTTTACTTTATATTTTACTTTTTGAAGGGAAAATGATTCTTTATAATTTTTCTTATTTTGATTACATTGATTGAGGTTTTTTCATCCAAACCTGAGCTCATTTTTGAATCCATGGTTGCAGATGTGCAGCCATTTTTGGCCACATAAGGTTTGAGTTGACCAAGGGTGCATCCAAGCACTCCATGTGAGCCCAGCGCCCAAGTTGACATAGCCTAATGGTGCAGTGAGGGCTCCCTGCAAGAAGAAAACCTGTGAAAGCCCTGCAGGAAGGGTAAGTTTCCCATGGGTGAATTTTGGCTGCACCCTGGTCAACATAGGCTAATTCAACCAGAATTCCAACTGGGATTTTAACCCTAAAAAAATAATAAAAATGAAATGACAAATGAAAAACAATGAAAAAATGAAAAAAATAATGAAAATAATTAAAATAGGGCATTAATTTTTCTCACTTATCCAACCCTCTATTTTGTGCATTTTGACGTTGGCACACAGTCGCGCCCCTTTGCTATTTCACGCAAAAATACTTTATTTCACGCATCTTGCAAGGATTCATTTTTTTTGGAATTCTTAATGCAAAGCCCTATAGCAGGGGTTCTTAAACCCCCAAGCAAAAACTTTTGTTAATTATGGAGCAATTAGAACCCCTTCAAAAATACAATCAAAAAATGAAAAAATTCTGTAAAAAAACATTTTTTCATTGGTTTTTGGATCATCATTTTGGCTATTTTCATTTTTTTTTTTTTTTTTTGGTTATTTCAGCTTCCATCAATTTTGGAAAACATTCATAGATTCTTGAAATATTTTTTTCATTTTTTTTGGATGTATCCTTTCACCTTAATAAATTCCTTCAAAAAACACAAAAAATAAAAGAAATCCAATTTCCCTTTGGACATTTAAATCCTTTTATATTCCTTTTGATTTCATTTTTTTGGGTAATTCAAGCTATCAAAAAGTTAAAAAAACATTTAAAGAGCATTCAAATATTCTCTTCAGATTCAAGAGGAAACTTTTAACTAACCACAATTTAAACCCATTTTAGCAGTTATTTGTTTACCATTATGCCTTTCAGCCTCTGCAATGCTCCCTTACTTTTCAAAAAAAAATTAATGACATTTTTTCAGATCTTTTAGAGAAATACCTTGTGGTGTATCTTGAAAATATACTAGTCTACTCAAGGACTCTTGAATATCACATTGCACATTTGCAAGAGGTGCTAAAGAAACTTCAAAAGAATAACCTGTTTGAAAAACCCTCCAAGTGCAAATTCCACACTGATTCCCTCCAATGTTTAGGTGTGGTAGTTTTTCAAAAAGGACTATCCATAAACCCAGCCAAGATCAAATGCATATTGGACTTTAAAATGCCTTCTTCAGTAAAATATTCAAAATTTTCATTAGGATTTAGTAATTTCTAAAGAAGTTTTGTTGAGTTTTTTTGCCAAGAAAACTGTTAAAATTACTAATCTGCTTCAAAAACACACTCATTTTTTTTAACTGAACAAGTTGCTTTGGAGTGTGACACTCTGAAAAAAGCTTTTACGGCTTCTCCAATGCTTTCTCACTTCAATGAGCTAGCTTTCACTATTGTTAAAACCAAAACAAGAAACTGAGGTATTTCAGGAGTCATCTCACAGTTTTCCTCTTCTTCCATTCTTTCAGCCTGTAGCCTTTTAGTCTCACAAAATTCTCCCAGCAGGGCTTAACTATGACATTCTTGAAAAGGAACTTCTTTCAATCCTTTATTGCTTTAATAAATGGTGTTCATACCTTTTAAGTCTTACGGAAACTTTCAATTTGTTAACTGATCACAATTTTCTTAAGTATTTCATGAGCACAAAAGTCCTTACACACAGACAGACACAATGGGCCAAAGCCTCTCTGATTTCAACTTTACAATCACATACAGCCACAGGAAACAAGTAGTAGTCCCCAATGCTTTATCAATTTGGGGCAACATTTACCTGGGGGGGGAAGCACCTTTGCCAATAACAACCCTGAAAAAATTAGGAAACTCTTCTCAAATCATTCTTCCATTCAACTCAGTTTTATCATTTCCAAATTTCAAGAAAAAGCCTCCAAAATTCAACAGGCCCAACTCAACAACCCCAAGTGTAAAAAAATTTGAAAGAATGTGAAATCACCCACCAAAAGTTACACTATTGAGAAAATGGTGATTTATTTTATAAGAATTGAATAGTAGTACCCAAAAATCCTTGAATTAAGTTATATATCTTTTAGTCTTGGCATTACTCTCTGCTTTCTGTTAATTATGGTCAGGATAAAACCTGCCACTTGATTGCACAATACTTCTATTGGCCTGGTATGACACAAAGGAATCAAACTACTATGTTTGTGTGTGCTATGATTTCAACTTTTAAAAGTCCTTGAATCACCAGAAGTATGGTCTTCTTCAGCTGCTTCCAATCCTGTCTGATCCTTGGCACTTTCTATCTATGTATTTTATATCACAATTACCTATTTCTAGTGGTTATGATGCTATTTTAGTAGCAGTATATTTCTTCTAAAAGATGGCTTTATTTATTTTTAGTACTGTCTCAGCCTCTTCAGAATACCTATCTAATATCTTCATAGAACATTACTTCTCAAATCATATCCTCCCTGATAATATAATTAGTGATTGTGTATCCCTGTTTTTATCTAGCTTTTGGACCTTTCTTAGCCAGAATTTGAAGATTACTTGCAACTTATCAATGGCCTACCACCCAGAAACAGATGGGCAGAAAGAAAAATTAAATCAGATCCTCCAAAATTATCTTCAAATTTATTTCTTGTACCAGCAGGAAAACTGGTCAAGATTGCTTCCACTGGCAGAATTTGCATACAACAACTCCACTCATTCTTCCATCAATCAGTCACCCTTTCAAAATCTTTATGGATGGAATCCAACTTTTGAATCCATTCACATAGCACCTTCTCAGCCAGCTACAGAATATATCACTCTCATTCAATTCCTTCAATCATAACTTTGAACCAACCTTGAAGCAGCAAAAAAATATACAAGGAACAAGCAGACCAACTTTTCACTACGGCAACCCAAATAGATATGGCTCAATGCTTCAAACCTTTGCAGTACTTTCCCAACCCAACAGCTCTCTGAAAAGAAAGTTGGCCCCTTCAAAGTAAAATCATTCATATCCCCTGATGTTTCCAAACTCTCATTTCCCACAAAATGGAAAGGTATTCATCTGGTCTTTCATGTTTCTCTCCTAGAGCCAGCTCAAGTCCTTTACATGGGAAGGACTCATCCCCGTTCAGAGCCTGTAAATTTTGAAGATAACTTAGAGCGGGAAGTAACACATATTCTGGATTCCACTTTATTCAAAGTAAAACTTCAGTATGTTTTCAAATGGACTTGCTTCCAGTCTGACAAAGATTTCCCCTCTTGGGGGCCAGCCCATCACCTTTGCAAATCTCCATATCTGGTTCAAGATTTTTATGCAAAATAATCTTGTAAAACTTTCCAATCTTAATCCCATTCAATCCCATTCTAATATAATTTTATTCCCATTCAATCCAATCCATCCTCATCCCCCCAATAAAATCTAATCTTTCTTTATTTTTTATTCACACTAATATACTCTTAATTACATCTATCTACCTTTCACCAATACTATATGCATTTAGGCTTCTATTCCTTCTTTCATTTTTCTTTATTTTCTTTCCTAAAAAGTAAAAACTTCAGGAACTATAAAACTAAATATGTATATATATATTTATAAAAATCACAATAATAATAATAATAATAATAATAATAATAATAATAATAATAATAATAATAATAATAATAATAATAATAATAATAATAATAATAATAATAATAATAATAATAATAATAATAATAATAATAATAATAATAATAATAATAATAATAATAATAATAATAATAATAATAATAATAATAATAATAATAATAATAATAATAATAATAATAATAATAATAATAATAATAATAATAATAATAATAATAATAATAATAATAATAATAATAATAATAATAATAATAATAATAATAATAATAATAATACTAATAATAATAATAATAATAATAATAATAATAATAATAATAATAATAATAATAATAATAATAATAATAATAATAATAATAATAATAATAATAATAATAATAATAATAATAATAATAATAATAATAATAATAATAATAATAATAATAATAATAATAATAATAATAATAATAATAATAATAATAATAATAATAATAATAATAATAATAATAATAATAATAATAATAATAATAATAATAATAATAATAATAATAATATATATCATATAATTAGAAAATATTTCCTTTTCTCCTCCATTTTTTTCAAACACTCATTCAAGTCCTGTAAAATCAACAAAAATTACTCCCAATCCTCTTCATTTATCAATCTAGAAATCATTTAAATAATATGCACTAATTCAAAAAATGCCACCTCAAAGCTTGCCTTTGAATTTGCATTTTGATACCACTTTGTTTGAAAATGCCATCCATTCTCCTCCATTAACTACTTGTATGGCCTCCTTTGTCAGACCCGAAAAGAATACCCCTCACGTATTTCTCCTTTTGATTGCCTCACATCATTTTCATTGGCACACAAACCTTGAACTTTGTGTTTTCTCTATGACCCTCCATTCCAATTCTTTCCTGCCCTCCTTCCATCCCATTCCTTTCCATTCCACTCTCCAATCCTTTCCCCTTTCATTTCTTTCTTCTTCTGCTTCTTCAACTATAATCAATTCACCTTTCAACTTGCTCCAAACCTGGATAATCTCCATCTTGTTTGATGTTCCAAAATATGGTGGCGGTGGCAGTGGTTTATTATTTGTTTAAATCCAAAACCTTGGTAGTATTAAAAAACAAAAATCAATCTTTTAGTGGTTATTCCATTTAATTATTCAATTACTTATTCCTTTCTCACCCAAGGATTGCACCCCACAAAATCTGGCCTATGGTAATGGTTGTATTTGATAGTTAACCCTTGGTGCCAAAGGACAACTACAACCCTTGCTTGTGGATGCTATTGGAGTCTCAACTGGCAAATACTAATGGAAAATGAACAAGCCACCTTGCAAATTTGACAAGGCTCACATTTATGAAAAATGCCTTGAGCTGCCTTACTGGGTATACATCAATTGTTGTGGAAAATAAATTTATCACAAAAAAAGATAGAGGGAAAAATTTTCATTCAAAATTGTAATCAATAAATTAGTATGTAAGGGTATCAACTAATCAGTAGTGATTCAAGAAGTGATGGGAAATTTAAAGAATGCTTGCAGAAGCTTGCAGGTTTTATACCCAGGAAACGCTCACGTTCCAACTCAAGGTTCCTTGTTTACATCAGCTTTTTGACATATGCTTGCAGGAGCTCTCAGTTTTATACCTAAGAAACTGTCACACTCCAAGTTCAAGGGTTGTTGTTTACATCATCTTTTTGGAATATCCTATTCCTCAGTCCCATCTACCTCAGTCTATAGGTGTGACACAAGCAAACACCTTATTATTAGAATGTCTTCTTACTACTTCTGGCATATACACAAGTGATCTACCAACTTAGGCAACTCATTCTATCCCTGAAATCCTCTCGGTTCCACCCATTGATGAGTCAAACATTCAATCAACCTTGCTTCTTCCATGTTTGGACTTATCTATCTCTTTCTTGGTCATGCTAGCAATATTGGCTTGAATGTTGTATAGAAAGCCATATCTTTTGAAACATCTGGTTAAGGACTAGTCCCACACTCTGCATAACTACTTTCATCCATTCCTATTACCCTTGCAGTTCCTTGCACATCACTTTTTCCTCAAGTTATGTCTATGTATTTGCATTTTCTATTGTTTTAACTTTAAAACCTCAGAAAAAATTCACTATGTATTTCATTTACCCATTCCATTCCTGTCATTAATTGTTTCATTTCTCCCTATCTGTAGAAAAATTTCCATAAGGTTGTATCTAGTCACCTCTGGTTAACTTATAAGGACCATGAAGTCTTGCTGAATATTTTTTCCTCAGTTAGTTAATTTAATAAATTCTTGAATCTTTTTCTGAGGTAAATTTATCACATTTGAATTTGCCTTAGTTTCCTTCCATTGGAACAGTTCATCCCTCCTGCAGTTTGTTGAGACTCCAAACTAAATGTTGTCACTTTTCAGTTGAATTTGCTACACTTGTGCTTTCCTTGCAATCATTGCTCTCCCATTTTCACTCATGATCATCTAAGATTTCCCTATAGTACATGGGGTGGTTGTGTGACAATGGTATACTCAAAATTCTTCATTAAATAAAAATTAAATTACCCATAATTCCAAATTCTCTTCATTGCCTGAATGCACCAAAATTATTGGGAATACTCAAGAGATGATACAAGCAAATTTTCTCAGTTTACTACTCAGTTGATACAAAACTTTGTCTCAGATTCAAAAGAAAACCCAAAACCTTTCAGGTGCTACACCTGCCAGAAGTTGCAGGCTTTTTCTTCATGGTGACTTCACAAGTCATACTTATTTTTCTTGTGGCACTAACCCAGCTCTTCTGTGCAATCCACCACCTCCTGACCTCCTTCTTCCAGGGTTAATTTACCAAAAAGGGCCTTGATCCTGGTGGTAAACAATTTAAATTCATTATCCCAGGTGGTTCTGCCTTGCGTCCTATTGTGGACAGAAGCGCTTCCAGATATTTGACTGGAGACTGTATTTTTCTTTTCAACTTGCATACCATTGCCCCTATTTCCCTCTTGTAATTTGGATGCATTGGTCACAGGGATCATTTTTATATCCTTTCCATTGGTTGATGGTGGCAAAACTGTTGTCCCAAATTTTTTATACTGTAAGAGGGCTTTGAAAGCACATATATATTTTGATGCTTTTTTCCAAATAGATATCCATTTTTCTTATGTTCAGAAAGACAATTAATTCAACAAAATTCTTTATTCCTTCCAGGCCAATCCATTGTATACTGAACCAAACCCTGAGTGTGGAAAATCTGCTTCTATTAATGATCTTCTGTGGGACAAGCAAGATCTTCTATTTTTTGATCAATTTTTTGTTCACTGCTTGACCCACCATTTTCAGAGGCTTATGAGCTCTTCTGTAGAGCTTGGTCTTCCTAAATGCTTGCTAATGGTAATTTTTCAATGCTATGCATTTAAGAGTGCTATGAGAAAAAATACCAATAGACTTGAAAGTACAATGTGGATATTTTATCCTCTTGAAGTGTTGGAAATGGAACTGATGTGACCCTTTGAGGAGGTTCCAAGAGACAGGTCCCTTTATCTCTTGAAAACATATGATATGGCAAATGATTTCAGTTAGGCTATCCCTCTCAAATTCAAGATAAATGCAGCTTGGAATATCATTAATATTATCCAAAGACTGGAGAACCAAACTAAAAGCATGGTGTTTATCCTTTTAAACTACAACAGTGGATAAATTGGCTCCAAGACTCTGGGGGATTTGGCCTCCTCAAAGGGGGTTTTCCTGGAGTAAAGCCTGCCTAATCATCATTTTTGGAAAAGATTGGAAAAGCACCACAAATTTTCTCTGTCCAAAACTTCTCATAACATCCTTTTTGATAGTGGTATTGGGAAAGATTTCTGGGTTTTAGCTTTTTTTTTTTTGGTGTCCTAATCTATCAATAGGCCACCAAATTTTGAGGCTGGTTTTAAGACATCTTTTGAATCTTTTTTAGTGTCAAGAAAACTTGTTATGGCATGCAGTTTTTTGGTTATCATGCATTTGTTCATGTCTCCATTGAAGAGCAGTCCAATTTTGATAGAAGTTTTGTGGACGCTTGGGTGGTTACTCACCTACACAATAGAAAGGTATTTATATCTTTCATCCCTTGAAGCCAATCCTTTTTCTTGTCTTCACTGGCCATGTTTTAAACCTTGGGGGCAGCCACTGACCTTGGCTTGTCTGACAAAAACACTCTTTTATTCAGAAAGTTTGCTTGCAAGGTTTCATTTGAGAAGGAGGAGCAGTTGGTTGTGAGTTTCCTAGAGGATAAGCCAATTCCTTGGACCTACTAGGAAGCTGTACAAGGAAAGGATGATCCTGGATGGGTCTTGTTGTTTGACAAAGATATTTTCAACCTCTACTGGAAGTTAATTGGGGTTTCTTAACCCCTGCCTCCCAGAAATGATTTAATTCCAACTTGGTTGCTCATCACAGAGAAGGAATGTACCAATGGCTCTCCTCTCTGGTGGAAGGAATGTTGTGTGGCAATAGGGAACAAGCAGCAGGAGGGCATTGACTATGATGAGACATTTCTGCCCATGGCAACATTTGCTTCACTATGACTTAGCCTGACTTTGGCTTCCAAATTTGAATGACTTGTATTTGACTGCATTGCAGCTTATCTTCACTCTCCTATTGATGACAAATTTTGGGTTAGACCACCAACTAGAATGACTATTGCCCAGTTACATGGCCCAAATCTTTTGAGGGCTCTCTATGATGCCAAACAGGCTGCAAAATGCTGGCAGAAGAACCTGAAGGGTGTCTTGTCATTTTTTGGTTACCCAACTAGCTTGTATGGCAATATTCTTCATTTTCTCAAGGATCTTGGATCCATGTACACAATGGGGCAATCAAGGCTCTTCCATGCGCATACTGCAACAATTAGAGGAGGATCTCACTGACTTTCTGAAAATCAAATTGGACCACACCCTCACCTCTGTTGTAGCCATCAATGCTACAGATGATCAGGCAGGCTTCTTGCTCCATCAGGAGAAGCTCATCAGGAAATTCATTGATGAATTCTTGGATGGTGTGTCAACTGCCCACTCTCCCCTGCCTGTCTTGTTTGAGGAAATTGCCAACCCTGATGGTCAACCCAACACAAGTAGGGATTTTCTCCACATAGTCATGTCTCTGATCTGAGCTACCTGGCTGTTGGTACAAGACCAGATGTTGCATATGGAGTCAACTTCCTTTCCAGGAGTGGCTCATTGGAAAGCATTGCAGCACTTGGTTAATTTTTTTGTGGCCTTGCACAATTGCCAACTGAACCTTTTCCCCTAAAATGGAGCCTTTGTGGTGTTTTGTTGATGCATCATGGGGGGGGGGCAGTATTCTAATCCTACCTATGGTTTTTTTGAGTCATTTCATGCCTGTCCAATTTTCTGAGTTAGCAGGTGGCTGGCTATGGTTGCAGCATCAACTTGGCAGGCCAAATTTATGGCACTTGGTATTGGAACACAACAAGCTCTTTGGGTTCAGCATCTTGCAGATATGACATGAAAGGATTTTGTGATACATCTCAAATGCAACAATCAGTCTTCCATTTGCATTGGCACTAATGACAGCTTGAACAAGTGGAGTTGCCATGTGAAGCAGGAATTCTGTTTTGTAAACCAGGCCATATGCAACAAGAAAGCACAGATTGAGTGGGTCCTCTCCATGCATCAAACCCCTGAAATTTCCACAAAGAATCTTCCCCCTGGTATGAAATTTGTGTAGTGCCAAATGGTTTGTGTTTGGTGTTCACCCATCAACTTGGCCTCCAATGATTGTAGTTGATGCTTGTAAAGTTTTCAGGCCTGCCATGGGCCAAATTTCCAAGAGGCTACGTTTCGGTCCCCACCAAAATGTAGTGTCATGTACGCAGCTGAAAGACCCACATGTTGCTTGTGAACGCTGGAAAGTCAGACCCAAAAATGAAGATGAGTCATGTTGGATTTTGTGCAAAATCCATCATGACGCTAACCTTATTTCTGTAATGCCGGTTCACGACGCTTTACGTGGCTCCGAGCCCACCGGTTTAGTACCGATTGCTCGAGTGCCCACTGCCCGGGTTGTCCGCTGGGTATGGGTGAGGGGATCGCGTGGATTTATACTGTGGCACCCTATCGCGTGTCCTAAGATCAAGGCAACTCGAGAGTTCCGCCCTAGCACAGATGGGATTGCGTGGCACATGTAGTATTCATACAAAAGGCAGGTCTACATGAATTCGGTGGATGAGATCACGGTCGTCCTCACGAAATCTGTGATGACATGACGAGAGCCACCTCGATCTGTCTGCATGTAGATATGTATGTACATACATACAATATATTATACGTAGCCTCATAGGTACACACGTTTCTCAACAGGTCGAGTTCTTCGTCAGTGTGGCTCTGATCTGATCTCATGAAACCGGCCGGAGTCTGCCCGAGTTCGTTTGGTTCTCCCGAGTGGCTATATCCAAGCAGTTAAGCATCCATTAACTCGCAGCCTGTAGCACTATCTGTACGAGTGGCTTGCGTCCGATCTGCTACCATTCTATAGAACCTCAGGGGGATCTTCTTGGCTCATCCAACTCTGTTTCACTCCGCCAGCCACCCCGGTCTCCGAGCTGAGTGCATAGTGACTAGTCAGGGCTATGGCATTAAGCAGATGATCATGGATGGATAAATTCTAGACTGAGCGGCCAGCCGGGGTGCTCTGTCCCCCTAGTGTTGTAATTCTGTTGGTTGCTCCTGCTCATGAAGAAGACATGAAGACCCAAATTGGCTCGGTTTTGATTTGGTTTGCGCCACTCTTCCCGACTGTCTGGTCGGATGGCCCTTCCGGGACATCGTCGTCCTACCCGACGCGTTTCCCAGGTGTCCACTGGGACAACGAAGGATGGAAGCTTTCGAACTCGGTGCTCGATCAAGGTCATTATCAATCCAGGCTATCACTGGCAAATGGATATATCGGCATCAACCTCGCCGCCCTCGGTCCGTTCTTCGAGAAAGATATTTCTTCATCCTCCGCCGATCCCTCCATCAATGGTTGGCCACTCTTCGATCCCCGTCAGGCGTTTGCCACCATTGCTGGCTTCTACAATTCTCAACCCAAGCTCAGTGCGAGCAACTTCGAGTGGCTCGACCAGTACGGTGGCGAAAGTGTCATCAGCGGTGTACCCCATTGGGCCGGTCTCTTGATACGAGCCGGTGATCACACCTTGGATGCATCCACCGATCCACGTACGATTCGCAACTTCGATTCAACGCTCGATATCAAGGCCGGTCTCATGAGATGGAACTTCGACTGGTTAGCCGAACCCCAGGCGCAGCTTTCTGTTGAATATTCCATGCTTGTTCACAAGCTTCACGTCAACCGAGCCGCGGTTCGTCTCGCCGTCAAGTCCTCAGCCGATCTCGACATCTCCGTCATCGATGTCCTCGATGGGGAGTGCGCCGTTAGGACCGATTTTGTCAGCAAGCATCACGATCCTCAATCATCCACGATTTGCACGTCCGTCAAGCCTCTCGGAATTCAGAATGTTGTCGCTCACGTTTGCTCGAGCCTCAGATCACAGTCTTTCCAGAGCACCCATCCGGTCGGGGACCATAAACTTACCGAGTCGAGCCCTTCAACCATCGCTCAAATCGCCGGTATTCAATTGAAGGGGGGACAATCCATAGTAGTCGAAAAATACGTTGGCGTTGCCTCGAGTGATGCATTTTCCAATCCTCAGATCGTGGCCTTGCAGTCAGCACTTGCTGGTGCTCAGGATGGATTCTCATCTCTCCTCACTTCTCATCAGAAAGAGTGGAACTCCATCATAACCCCTGAGTCGGTTGATGATTATAACTTGGCTGCTCATCATCCCACTCTCATCGATCCTAATCTCATCGAGTTACAAATCCTCGCCGTCACTAATCCATTTCATCTCCTTCAGAATACCATCGGTTCCAATGCGATCGCTCTCCTTAGCCATTCCGCTAGCGGTCTGGACGTCTGGAGTCTCCCGGTCTGTGGACTAGGTTCATCTTGTTATGCCGGCTTCATTTTTTGGGATGCCGAAGTATGGATGGCACCAGGATTGGTGCTCACCCATCCCCAATCGGCTCGACAAATCGTCAACTATCGCGTCGAAAAGTTCCCACAGGCACAGAAGAATATTAAGATGGCATTTAGCTCCTCCCAAAATCGAACCCATCAATTTTCCGACAGTGATGCCGTCTATCCATGGACGAGTGGTCGGTTTGGTAACTGCACTGGAACCGGTCCTTGTTTCGATTACGAGTATCACATCAACGGTGATATTGGGTTAAACCTCTACAATTACCTCGTGGCTAGCGGTGATCTAGCATTCTTTAAACAATATCTTCTGCCTATCTATCAAGGAATTGCAGGATTTTTCGGTAACCTTTTATCCCAACTACCAAATGGGAAATACAGCCTCAAGAATGCCACTGATCCGGTAAGTGCATTTTCATTTAGCTTGATTGTGCAAGTAACTTCACTCAAACATTCTTGGTCAAATTTTGACAGGATGAATATGCCAATCACGTCGACAATCCGGCTTACACCATGGTCTTGATCGAAACTCATCTCAATACCGCCAATGAATTGAGAGCCAGATTCGGATTGGAACCCGTTTCGAGTTGGGCAAAGAAAGCTAAAAATTTAGCGCTTCCCATCGATCAGAAAACTGGTATTATCCAGGAATACGAGGGCATGAATTCTTCGATCTCGGTCAAGCAGGCCGACGTTGTTTTGATTGACGATTTCCTCAACTACCCGAACCCTTACACGTCCCGGAACCTAGAGTATTACGGTAATAAACAGTCACTCGATGGCCCAGGGATGACCTATGGGGTCTACAGTGTTGTGAACAGCAGGTTTCAAATAACCGGCTGTGCTTCCTACACCTACCATCTGTTCAGCTCTCAGCCTTACGTTCGAGCACCATGGTATCAGTTTAGCGAACAACTTGTGGATGACTTTTCCAAGAACGGGGGTACACATCCAGCGTTCCCATTCTTGACTGGTATGGGTGGAGATTATCGGATTCCTCTCTACGGTTATTTAGGTCTTCGTTTGGAGCTAGATCATCTCAACGTCGATCCATCCCTACCACCACAAATACTCTCGCTTAGTTACCGCACATTTTATTGGCATGGTCATCCCATCAAGGCAGTATCCAATCAAACTCACACCTCGCTCTCCCGACCCGTCTCGGGAGCACTTCCCAACGCTAACCCTCGTTACACTAATTCACCCATGCCTGTCAGGATCAGAACATCAAAAAGTCTGTGGCAGCTACAACCCGGAGGGTCGCTGATGGTTGGTCATCACACTCCAACGCTGAATGATCCTTTACAATGTCAACCGACTCGGTCGCAGGAGAGTTACCTTCCGGGACAATTTCCATTATCCATCACCGATGGTTCATCCACCACGCGCTGGATTCCATCGGAGCTACCGGCCAGCGCAACGGTTGAGTTGAACCGACAATTCGCATCCAGGTCGATCATCGGATTCGGATTCCAAGATTCTCAATTTACCGAGTTCGTGATTAGCTTTTACGATGATGCTGATCATCTTAAGACCTCCGTCGAGAAAACCTTTTCGTCCTTCAAGGGCCATAAAGTTGGATTTCAAGAATTCAACGATCATCCTCAGTCGAAGACCGGCTGGAAGTACTTCAAGTTCGATCAGCCGATCAAGTTCCACAAGTTTTCTAAACTCACCGTCTTCCATCCAGATCATGACGGTCCTGGCAAGTTCAGCCCCGATACAGCCGAGAGCCAAAGTGTGAGCGAAAATCATCGCCGACCCAACAGCCAACCGCTTAGTATTGCCGAATGGACTCTCTTGGCGAACCCACAATAATTCTTTCGGACGTCACTCGTCATGATTGTTGCCTCTTGATTATCATGATTCTTCTTTATCCTGGCTTTTGCTATTATCCTTTCCTATTGTATCTAAAAGCCGGTTGGACAATCTCCAGTTCATCTCCATCTCTTGATTCGCTGATCTCGTAATTAATCTTATATCTCGTATCTGGTCAACTAACTTGTCTAGTGGAGTTCGAATATACCCTTTCTCTCCGTCTCTCTCCCCTCCTTTGCTTCTATGTATGTTGAAACATAGGGATGCCAATATATCAGGGATGTCAATATATCGTAAGAAAATTGATGTATCTCTTGATTTCAATCCCGATATAAACTCTTGTCATAGTATATACTAAGGATGAGAAGAAAGAAGGAATGAGTATTGGTTTGAGAAAGAACACAGTATACAACTCGGATGGGGAAGCATGGTTGTTGCCTAATCCTTGTACACTGCAAGTTGGCTTGGCTAATTAGTCACAGACAGGAGTGTCGGTAGTACTGGCGATTCAAACTATGTGAAATGAGACAAAATACGGAAACATAGAAAGAAGCACAGAAATGATAAGTAAGGAACAATAAGAGATCTGAAGCGTAGAAGGCCATTGACGTCGGATGATGGTCATACCTGCACTGGGGCCTGTACTAGCTCCTCCTGGATCCTGTGACTCTTACCAAGGTCGGTTTGCAGGTGTTCTGAGGCACTTTGTGTGGCAACTGGGGCTCGGTGGACAATCTGGTGGATGGACTTGGGCGTTGGGGAGAGCAGATGGGAGAGACGAGTCGGAGAGGACCAAGCGGGAGGAATGGGAGATGGTCCAGTCCGCACGATTTGTGGATAGAGACTCGGTATGACTTCCATGGTCAACATGCGCGGGGTAGAGACTGGGGAGCAAGGCGGTGCTGCGGTGTGCGCGCTATCGCGGCGGTTTGCGTTCGTTGGGTAGCTCTAGGAATCTCTACGTAACACTCCTCCTAGATTCCGTCGAGGTTAGGTGTAGTTGAGCTCTTGCCTGGATCACCTTTACGTACCCGAGCGGTTTGGTCAGTGTGTCTGCAATCATCTCGTCCGAGGGCGTGTGTTCAATGGAAGCTAGGGATTTGGACACTAGATCCCGTACATATTGGAAGCGAATCTCTAGGTGTCGGGAATTGGGATTTAACTGGGCTTCTTTGCTTATGAAGTTGGCCCCTTGGTTGTTGTTCTTAATCTTTGGTTTTTTAATCAATATACCTAGACCTACGACAAGGGTTGAGAGCCATCTGAGCTGTTTGGCGCACAGGTTGATTGCAATGAACTCTGCCTGCAACAACTGTTTGTTTCTTTGTCATCCAACTGATTGGGTTGCCGTACAATGTTATTGCGTAGCCAGAGGTTGACTTTTGGGTTGTTTTTGATTGGCTGTAGTCCATGTCTGCCCACCCACACAGTTGTTCTTCCGGGTTGTTGGTTTTTGTGAACAGTAGTGTCATGCTCCAGAGTTAAGAGTTATTGTTTCCTCACTTTTCAATATAACCTTCTCATCAGTACCATCTACCTCAGTCTTAAGCATGACAAATAGTAATGCACACCATCAATAGTGCAATCCGCTTACTACCTCCAGCTTGTGCAATAACCTTCCAATCTTGGCAACTCAGTCTATACCTGCGACACCTTGCAGTTGGTCAACCATCCATTTGGACATTGCTCCATCTCTCCTTGGGTATCTCAGCCCTCAGACTTCCATTCTTGGTTATGCTACTCCTTTAGCTTGCACAATCATCAAGCCACATCAATTGTATAGTTCCATCTTTGGACTAATGCCCTTCCCTGCATTGTCACCTCTGTTACTACTTTTGTTCATTTGCAGTGTCATCTCATGTCATTCCTTCATGCATTGCATTTACTAGGGTACATACTTGCACGGTCCTCTTGTCTTGCACCCACGCTATGACTCCAGAGATGTTGTATTGTTTAATTTCATCTTCCTGTTCCGTTCCTGTCATCCATTGCGTCAAGCTCTCTAGCTGTAGAAGACTTTCCATAAGGTTGTACCTAGTCACTCCGGATTACCTTATAAGGACTCACTCCTTGCCTGCAGATTGTTTCCTCAGTTAGTTAATTTCATACGTTCTATGCTTTGCTAAGGAAAGACTATCACATTGGGCCTTGCCTTAGTTTCATCTCTACAGAACAAACTCCATCCCTCTTACTACTTGTTGTCAATCATATCTCACACTTAGCACCTTGCTACCTTGCACCTGTCCTTGCACTTAGCCTTTTCCCTTGCACTTACGATTGCCTAAAGATCCCCTCCAGTACGTGGGGCAGTTGTGTGACAGTAAATTAACTAACTAAACACATTTATTATAGACTGCCAATCTATCTTAGATTTCATTTTTTACAACATCACATACTTGCTCAACCGGAAAGACTTCCCTAACCCCTTACAATGATGATATCAACAGGGTAGGGAGATCCAGCGTTTCTTGGGCCAGACAACCCTTAGATCCCATTCCCTCTTCTAAATCCCCTTCAGTTGAACCACTTGATCACCCCTTAGCCAAAAGACTCATGTTCAAAGCTCTGGAGGGTCCCCTTGAGGAACTCAAAGATTCCAACCACTCCTCCAATGAAACCTTGACTTGTGGTAGGAAAAGGCTTGGCCAAAATGCTCCCAAGTTGGAAGCTCAGGAGTTTATCTCTATGTTGGTCAAAGCTCTCAACCAACATACCTTGCGGCCTAGTGCAAGCACTCCAAGCTTTTGCACTCTGGGCATGAAGCAGCCTGACTACTTCAAAGGGGAGCATCCACATAAGCTCGGCCCCTACCTACAGTTGTGCAAAATCATCTTCTCCAATGATCCCAACAACTTCCCTTCCAACCGTCAAAAAGTCATGTATGCATCTTCCTTCCTAGGAGGTAGAGCCTTGCAATGGTTTGAACCATACCTTGAATTATTAGATAATACTAGCCCCAACTGTATACTAAACAGCTGGAACAAATTTGAGCAACAACTGTTCAACTTGTTTGGCAACCCCAATGAAGCTTGCAACGCCAAGTACAAATTAAATAGCTTGGTGATTAAGGAAAATAGTAGGGCTTCTTGTTGGTATTCAAAAAAATGCCCAAATCATTTCCTTACCTTCTTTATTCCATTTCATTACTTTCCTTATCTTCATGCATCCATTCATTCTTTTCTATTTGTCTCCTCTTTCTTATGCGTCTCCAGTCCGTCCTTTTCCATGCTTCTCACGCTGCTGTCACTACGCCTGTGAACCCCCTGTCATCTCATTCATGTGGGTGCTTGTCCTTCAAAACAAACTGCTGCCAATACTTCAATACCAAAGTCCTGCTTGTCCACTCCCCCGCCTTCTCACCAAGATCCTGAAAGACCGCCTTACCAACTAATCAACAACAAGCTCTCATCAACCATCAACTTCAACTACCAGCTACAGCTACCACTCAAGATCACTCACCAGCTACCGCTACAATGCAAGCTCACTCCACCACCTTACCAAGAACAAGCTACCGCTACAACTCAAGCTCACTCCACCACCTTACCAAGAACACCACGCCAGATCCATTTTCCTTCTTTCCACTCTTCATCTCTTCTCAGTACTATTGTTGTCTAGTCAACTCACTATCTGGTCCTTTTTAAGGTGTTTCTTCAGTCTTGTTTCTTCTCTTTGATTGCTCCCATCTGAAATCAAATTCCTTTTTAAGCCCGTTAAACTTTCACTTCTATCTACATCTCTCAATTCCAAGCCCTGCAGTCCCGCATCCCGTGGAACAAAGCAGCACTTCTCTTCCATTTCCAAAAGGGTTTACCGGCATGCTTGATCAAGAAGCTTGAAGCTGGGGGACATAAGACAACCTGCCTTCAGCAGCTAATCAACCAGGTGATCAAGATTGATAATGGCTATCATGACAAGAACCACTTGCAACAAAACAATCACAGAAAGTCCACCTTGGCCCCAAAGACAGAAAAATCTTTGAAAAAAAAACAGAAGAATCCAAAGCAAAGAAAATTGACCTCAAATTTGAACTCCAACCTGAAAGGGAAGACCGCCACCAAAACTCCAAAGTTCCTGGACACAGAAACCAGGATGCTGAAGAATGAGGAACGGTTAAGGAGGGAAAACGCAAGGTTGTGTTGTATTGCAGAGGTAGTCATGATGTCAATAGTTGTGCAAAATGGCTAAGCTATCAAAAAAATAGCTGGTAGTTTTTCTGATACTTGCCAGGGAAACTACCCATTATCTAAACAGCAAGTCAATCTTTGCACTTGTGAGTCACTGGGTGCTCCAAGTTTGAGATTTGCACTTTTCCAATCTAACAACACTCCTTACCACATTTTACTTGATTCCAGCCAGAGTTAAGGGTTATTTTTTCCTCACTTTTCAATATACCCTTCTCATCAATACCATCTACCTCAGTCTTAAGCATGACAAATAGTAATGCACACCATCAATAGTGCAATCCGCTTACTACCTCTGGCTTGTGCAATAACCTTCCAATCTTGGCAACTAAGTCTATACCTGCAACACCTTGCAGTTGGTTGACCATCCATTTGGAAATTTCTCCATCTCTCCTTGGGTATCTCAGCCCTTGGAATTCCATTCTTGGTTATGCTACTCTTTTAGCTTGCACAATCATCAAGCCACACCAATTGTATATTTCCATCTTTGGACTAAGGCCCTTCCCTGCATTGTCACCTCTGTTACTACTTTTGTTCATTTGCAGTGTCATCTCATGTCATTCCTTCATGCATTGCATTTACTAGGGTACATACTTGCATGGTCCTCTTGTCTTGCACCCATGCTATGACTCCAGAGATGTTTTATTATTCAATTTCATCTACATGTTCCGGTCCTGCCATCCATTGCATCAAGCTCTCTAGCTGTAGAAGACTTTCCATAAGGTTGTACCTGGTCACTCAGGATTAACTTATAAGGACTCACTCCTTGCCTGCAGATTGTTTCCTCAGTTAGTTAATTTCATAAATTCTACACTTTTCTAAGGAAAGACTATCACATCAGGCCTTGCCTTAGTTTCATCTCTATGTAACAAAATCCATTCCTCTTGCTAATTTCCATCAATCATATTTGCAGTTAGCACTTTGCTACCTTGCACTTGTCCTTGCACTTAGCTTTCTCCCTTGCACTCAAAATTGCCTAAAGATCCCCTCAAGTAAGTGGGGAGGTTGTGTGACAAGTAGGCCAATGGAGTTTGTCCCTTGAAGATACCAGAACAGGTTTTTTATCATCTTCCAGTGAGCTTGAGTGGGTTTATTTGCAAATTGGGACAGGAGGTTCACCGTGAACTGTATGTTGGGTCTTGTCTGGGCGGCCAGGTGGATCAGTGTGCCCAGGGCCTTCTGCATGGTCTTTGCCTCAAAGTTGGGAAACTATTGCCCAATTACATTGTATATGTTCATAGGAGCTGGGGCCTTGACTGCGTTGACATGTTTTAAACCAAACTCTTCCAGCACCTTTTGGGTGAAGTCATGTTGGTGAAGCTTCAGTGAGCCGTTGCAGTTCCATTGCAGGGTATAGCCAAGGTGTTGGGATGGACATTCTTGTAGCTTGATTTTTTAGTGCCCCCCAGAAGCTTCAGCAACCTGTCTATCTTTCTGTGGTTGTTTCCCATAACTAGGCCATTTTCCACATGAATATGCAGTTGCATAGACCCTGACTTGTTCACAAATATGGATTTGTCTCCCACCAAAGGTTCCAGTCCAAGCCAGCCAAGGGTCTTAGCCATGTGAGATTTCCAGCACCTGGGAGCCTGCTTAGTACCGTAGAGTGACTTGTTTAGTCACCATACCCAGTCCTACTTACCTGGCACCTCAAAGCCCGCAACTTGAGCCATGTGGATGACAGCATTGATTTTGCCATATAGGAAGTCAGTTTTGATGTTGAATTGGACCACATGCCAATTGTGTTGAACCACAGCCAAGAGCAGTGCCCACAATGACTCTCTTTGGCCCACCAACAAGTAGGTGTTGAGATAGTGGGGCGGGTATTCTTGGTGATTACCAAAGCATACCCACCTTGATTTCCAACAAGTGATCTCACCAAACTTGTTTTTCTTTCCTACCAATTGCCACATAAGGAACATTAGTTTGTTGTTGTTGGGTTGTGGGAAAAGTGTGCTGGTTTAATGCATGAGCAGTGATTCATTTTCTGCAGACATGGATTACACCCACTTTGGGCGCTCATCTGGGTCCAACATTGCAGCTTCCACCAAAACCACCTCACTGAGGTGTGCCTTGTCCAGTTTGTCTTTGTTGGTGCATTGAACAGGCACGCGTCTTGGGCCAGGTAGGATTTCAGTGGCATCAATGTTGGAGGAGATGTTCTTTGGAGCCTTCTTGTAGTACGGCACGTATGCATACTGCTTAGGCAGCACTTTAGCTGTTGACTCTACGGGTTTTGGGGCAAGGACAGTGGGGACAGTGAGAGGAGGCCAGAGGGCAGGTGGTTCAGTAGGCACCAGTGTTTGGTGAAGTGGAAGGTTCTTGTGGTTAGGATCAAAGGCTGGCACGTGGACCAAGACGGTTTTTCTAGGGGCAGGTGGGGGTGATTTCATGGCAATGCTCCTGGGTAGCAAACTGGGGGATTTCTTCAGGGACTGGTGTTATCTTTTTCTGTTCATATTCTGCAATTAACAAATTTAGTTACCTTTATCTCTAACTTAATTTTTCCATTAAATAACTACTCATGTCTCAGGCCCCCTCTGGGGCTCTCTAGTTGTCACTTACCTGCTTTCTTAGGCCCCTTTTGGGGGTTCTCTAGTTGTGCTTAAATACTGGTCCTTCCTTGGGACCATGAATGAAAAATCATCTGATTACCAGTTATCAAAACAGGAGTGTCCCTTCCTCCTCATTGGATCAGTCTCACTTGACTTTACAAGTATTACCTTTTCCCCTTTGGCTCTTTGTAGCCTCAATGTTTCCCATTCTTCTCTCTTTGGCATCATAGCCTAACTTCAACTTTTCACTGTTAAAAGCCAAAGTCTCATCTCACTAAGCTATCCAGTCAACTTCATTGTTCCAACTGGTTTACTTACCATTATCATCTCAACCAATCCATCCTCCTCCTTGAAATCCTCATTGGGCAATTTAAAACCAATGGTGATCCTCTCAGTCAGGCCGCTTGATCAAATGTTCACAATGGTCATCTGGCTCTTGTCATTCCAACTTGGTTCTCACTCATTGATACATGTATATCACGCCACACATTGATGGTTTCCCCTTCAGTTTCCTTTCCTGATCCTCATCTCATTCCTCTTAACCTGGGCCCTCATCACCCACCACCCCTCCAGCTACCTCCTACGTACTTCTTATCTCTCCCTCCTTCCCGCCGCCCCCCTCAACTTGTGCAATTCACCCTCTCACTCCTCTTGAGGCCTCAAGTCATAATCTTCTGGGCACCATGAAACATCCAGCCACCATTCCCCCTCAACGACAGTCTTTGCTCCCATCTGATCTTGCCATCCTCAACTACTCAAGACGCCCATCCTTGCTTTTGATCCTAATTGCCGTGATTTATTCCATTCTACTCAATCTGTCCCTCCCTCCCAAGTGTCACCCCAGGCTTGGTCTTCCCTCCCTGCCCCTCAGACATTCCTCCCTCATCACCCTTCTGCCTCATCTCATCTTTGAATCCATCCTCATTGCTCAACTCTCTCATTTGTCCTTGACCTCCTTGGGCGCCTGTTTAAATCAACTCAAGATCCCTCTGCTCTCAACCACCTACCAACACTTCAAGCTCAACTTGAACACTCAGATTGCTCGCTTGCTAGCGTTTGATTTCATCAATTATCTTGGACAGTTCTTACTCTTTTAATCTCTCTCCTCCTCTCCCTCTACCCCTCAGACGCATCCCACCCTGAAAGTGACGGCAACCCGGACAATCAGCAAACCCATCTCAAGCCGTTTGACTACTTTGATCAATGGCCAAGAAGACCCATCAAACAATTTTGAACAGATCTCACCCCTGACCAAGGATGAATGGATTGAATTAGACTCAATGATGAAAAATATCCAACAAGATCAGGATCACTCAAGCACTCAAGGAGATTGTAAGAGGCAGGCAATCCTCATGAGTATCTTGACTTGGACCTTGATAAGCTTGGTCAATGGATCCTTGAACTTTGTCTTGGAAAGAACCCTGAGCCCAAAGATCCAAGCAGACATTCATGCGTTCACCCAAAAACTCAAATTGGATTGATTCTTCCTCCTAAAATCATTGGACACATTCTGGCCAACCAAAGTATTGCAATTGATTGATTCAGAGGATTGGATGATGATTGATCATCAACTGATCTCTCCACTCATCAACCTGCCCTACCTCTTCTCATCCGCTTCACTGATCAGCTTACCCTTGGACTTCATCCTACTAGATCAACTACTGATGCTCTCGATTAACACCAAACTTCAATGGCTCTTTGGCTTGATGCTTTTGAGGTTCTTAAACTTTGGCCTGGCTTACTTCTTCAAAACCTAAGCTCAAACAATGATCATTATCATCCCCCCCCTCCCTCCCCTACTGCTTAGATATACCTTGATTTCCCCCAGATGGAAGAAGTGATGACTCCCTTCCTCCGTTGGGGTGCATCACGTACTTCTACCGTCTTCAATCAGTCTCTCCTATCCCCTGGCCCCACCCTGGATACAACTAAAAAAAAATCAACCCTCTTCAATGCCTTTCCTGGTCCATACTAAATTTCTCCACCTTGAATTCCTGCTTACCCTTACGTTTCCATTCATCTCCTCCACCTTGATTGCAACATTGGTTGCGCTCCTCTCCTTGCTTGTCCACAACTTCTCTCTCTACCTTGATGGCAACCTCAATTGCCACTCACCTCCGCCTTTGCTTGCTTGCTCACTTAACCTTGCTTGCAACATCAATTGCCTCCCAGATTCCCACCTTTCAGCCTTGCTCTTGCAACACCTTCGCGCGCTTGCTTGCACCACCTTGATTGCTCTTTAACCTCGCTTTCTTCCTCCAAAATTGCTCACAAAATTGTTTGCATACTTCTCCTTGCTCCCCAACTTCTCTCTTGCTGCCTCAATGGCAACCTTGCTTGCGCTTCAGCCATGATTTCTCTAGCTGCTTCATTTGCCATCCAACTTCATTCCAAAATTAACCTCTGCTATTCAATTAATCAATCTACTACCATAATTCTATGTGGGTTGGTCCATTCATTTGGCCCATCCTGTCACCCTAACAATTCTCCCATTTCTCAGCCCGCTAATTATCCCCTTGCTTCATCTCATCCGCTCCTCCCTATAATCTCATTTGCTCCACCCCGCTACTTCTCTGCTTGCTCCATATCCTACATCTCATTTGCTTCAACTTCTACTCTACAATCATCATTTCTTCAACTTCCCCATCTCATTTGCTCCACCTGCTACATCATCTGCTCCATCAGCTACTCTACAACATCATCCATCTTCCCCATCAACCTCAATCACCACTTGCTTCATCTCCTCCTCATTTTCACCACCTGCTGCTAAATCACCAATTGCTCCATCTCCTCCATCTCAACCACTCCTTACACTAAATCACCACTTGCTTGCTCCAATCCTCTGCTGCATCAACATTCCTTGCTGCCTCTCCATCATCTAATCCGCTCCTCCCAATAATCTCCTCCTCTCCACCTGCTATCTCAACCACCACTTGCTTGTTCCCATCCATATCATCCGCTTCACCTGCTGCTTCTTTACTTGCTCCATCTCCAACATCAATACACCCATCATCAATACAATTCAATCATCATTCCATTCATCACCATCAACAAAATTCAATTCAACTTCAACAACATATGTATATTCCTTCTCATCTAGTATTGAAAAGGCTGGTGTGTTGGAATCCTTCCCTCTTTTTTGATCAATACTATCTTCATATCTTCCTATCTTCCACCCTCTCTCATTACCATCACCACATTCATTAAAATTCAATACTTTCACCACCCACAATCATCAAATAACTTTCACCACTCCATTCCAACTTCATCTCTATCATCATCACCATCACCATTACCATCACCATTACCATTACCATTACCATTACCATCATCATTACCATTACCATTACCATCACCGTCATCATCATCATCATATCATTCTTCCCCATTAAGCTATACCATTACCCTCATCATCATCATATCATTCTCCCCATTAAGATTTACCATTACCCTCATCATCATCATCATCATATCATTCTCCCCCATATCATGCTAGGCAACTATGCCTGAGGTCCTTGTTTCTCCTCTTAAAATAGGCTACTATTTCCCCATCTCATATCCTGACAAGGAGGTGTCTTGTCATTTATTACTAAACTCTCATATCTCTATCATTCTCATATTCTCCTATCATTTCTCATGAATCTCTGGAATGTTGGCTGGTCTTAAATTGGTTTCTAAATTTGTCAGTTAAGGTGGTGTGTTGTCTTTTTCTGTTCATATTCTGTAACTAAAAAATTCAGTTACCTTTATCTCTAACTTACTTTTTCCATTAAATAACTACTCATGTCTCAGGCCCCCTCTGGGGCTCTCTAGTTGTCACTTACCTGCTTTCTTAGGCCCCTTTTGGGGGTTCTCTAGTTGTGCTTAAATACTAGTTCTTCCTTGGGACCATGAATGAAAAATCATCTGATTACCAGTTATCAAAACAGGAGTGTCCCTTCCTCCTCATTGGATCAGTTTCACTTGACTTTACAATTATTACCTTTTCTCCTTTGGCTCTTTGTAGCCTCATTGTTTCCCATTATTCTCTCTTTGGAATCATAGCCTACCTTCAACTTTTCAACTGGGAAGAGTCATAGGAGTATAAAACCTGGGTTGGTGTGAAGTGGCGACTGACCTTCACATTGCGCTTGTGTGGGTCCAAGAACTTACCAGTGTCTGAGTGGGGTTCATACCCTAGGAAGAGAAGAGGCTTTGATTGTACTGCGACTTTTGAAGGAGGGAGACAGTGCACGTGTACCTTGAGTCCAAATGGGGTCAGGGTCAGTACATTGCGTATTGGTTCTATTGTGGCATTTACATCAGTCAGCGTGCTAACCGGAAACTTCCATCCCAGAGCAGCAAATGGTAGGAGATTTATGAGCAAGGACAAGTATTGAGCTGCCTTGTCCCAATAGTTAATTGGGACATCCAACTGAGCAAGAATACATCTCATTTTCATGAGAATTGTTTGGCTAATCCATTCATTTGGGGCAAATTAGCTGGGCCTTGTTCCCGTACTATGCCCTGGTTTGAGAGGAAAGTAAAAAGTTTAGTCAAGCCGAATTCCCCACCCTGGTTGCATTGTAGGAAGGCTGGCATAACATTGAGCTGATTTTTTATCTCATGGATGTAGCTTAAAATCTTGTCCTCTGCGTCAGATTTGTGCTTCAGGATATATATCCTGTTGAAGCGCAAGAGGTCATCTATGATGGCCAGGATGTAAAATGCTGACTGCTTGCAGGGAGGGGTGATCTGGTGGATATCAAGGTGTAGTTGTGTAAAAGGCCTGGTGGAGGTGGGTAAAGGGTTGGAGTGTGGTCTGCTTTTAATTTTGCACTTGATGCAGAGGCTACATCAAGCAGATGAGGGAAATGGAGTGGGAGTGGGTAGATTGTTGAGTTGTAGGAATATTTTTAGGTATACATCTGACAGGTGGCCCAGTGAGATATTCCAGTCAACGTTTGTGGTTGCAAGCATGATCATGTTCAGCTTGGGGCATGGCTTGTGGAAGGATATGTAGAGGTTACTGATCCAAGAAAACCTGTATACAATGAAATTGGCCAGCTTTAAAAGAATGGTGCAATGTTTTTGCACAACTTTCAGTCCATGATCTTCCAGCTGAGTGGCCAAGACAAGGTTGCAAAGACTGCCTGGTGCATAGAAAACCGGGGAGATGAGGGTACGGCCAATGTTCAGTTTACCAACATGGGTAACTTTGATGCTGCAACTGTAAATGTTGATTTGTTTTGATATTGGCATTGGGTCTTGCAGCAGTGACAGATTGCAGACAGTGGATCTTGAAGCTCTCAAGTTGTATACAAGCTCACAGGTGGAGTTGCCGGCATCAGATGTGTTGTACCAGGCATCCTTGGAGATCAGGAAGCCACATTTGTCTGGATCAGATGATTGGTTGTTTATCATGTTAACATTGTCAGCGGGAGTATCCGCCTTGGGGTCTTCATTGTTTTCCTCAGCTATGTTGATTGAGTGTGTTGTCTGGAGTTGCTTGAGTTCACAGTCCAAACGTTCAATCTGAGCAGCAAGGGAGGAGGATGGAGTGAGAACTTGTGGGTTCTTTTGTGTTGGGGCTACCAAGCATGGTTTGAATGGAGTGGATTGTGCCACAGCCTTGTCTGGAGGGTTTCCAAATTGTTTAAAATTGGTTGCTGGGTTGGGCATATGGTTGCATGTGCGGACATTGGAAGCATAATAGCCGGTTTTGGTTGAGTTGGACTTGCATTGTGAGTCTTTGAGTAAGACTCTGGTGGACACTTCTTCAAGCAAGAAGGGAAGGATTTTGTATAGGGTTGAGTTTATACTGGAGATGAGGTTGTACATCCTGAGACTTTTGATAAAAAAGATGGCGGCCAGGGCTGAGGAGACTTTCATGATCTTATTTTTTCTAGGTTGGGCCTCAATGAGGGAGTTCTCACTGCATTCAACCCCAAGTAGCTTGTATTCCTTGCTGAGCTTGATAAATGAGAGCAGATCTCTGTCTACCAAGTTTTTTAGTAGGCTGAGGGCTAGAGTGTTTTTCTGCCAGTACTTATTTGTGTCTGATTTCCCCTTGATCCACTTTTCATTAAGGATCTCCTTGTGTCCCTTCCCAATTAGGATGTCTTCAAATGTGTTTTTCCAGTTGTTTGAGTTGTGAAAATTGAGTGTGAAAATTGTCAAATTTGTGGAATAATAAGCATCTGAGTGATCCAATTTGGGAATGGAGATGGGATTTCCTTCCGCCATTTTTGTTGCGCGCCTAAATAGTTTTGATTCTGATATCTATCCAAGAGTTATAGGGATTAAGAGTTGACTCTTGCTACCATGAGAAGATTAATTTATTTCTTTATTTCAATACCAATATAAACTCTTGTCATAGTATATACTAAGGATGAGAAGGAAGAAGGAATGAGTATTGGTTTGAGAAAGAACACAGTACAAAACTTGGATGGGGAAGCATGGTTGCTACCTAATCCATGTACACTTCAAGTTGGCTTGGCTAATTAGTCACAGACAGGAGTGTTGGTAGTACTGGAAATTCAAACTTATATGTGAAAAGAGACAAAATACAGAAACATAGAAAGAAGCACAGAAATGATAAGTAAGGAACAATAAGAGATCTGAAGCATAGAAGGCCATTGACATTTGATGATGGTCATACCTGCACTGGGGCCTGTACTAGCTCCTCCTGGATTCTGTGACTCTTAACAAGGTTGGTTTGCAGGTGTTATGAGGCACTTTGTGTGGCAACTGGGGCTTGGTGAACAATCTGGTGGATGGACTTGGGCATTGGGGAGAGCAGATGGGAGAGACAAGTCAGAGAGGAAAAAGCGGGAGGAATGGGAGATGTTCCAGTCCATAGGATTTGTGGATAGAGACTTGTTTGACTTCCATGGCCAACATGCGCAGGGTAGAGACTGGGGAGAAAGGTGGTACTGCGGTGTGCGCACTATTGTGGCCGTTTGCATTTTTTGGGTAGCTCTAGGAATCTCTACATAGCATATTGAATGATTTTTTTTTGGATCCTTGGTGATAGAAGGGGGTGGATGGCATACTTCATGGGTGATGGGGCATGGAATACCCAAGTGTGAGAGAAACTATAAGCTTTTGCATAAGTTTTTCCAAGAGCATGATGTGAGCAGCTAAATCATTTTCCAGCCACGTCTAGTCCTTGTGTGAAATTAATTGGATCCAGTGGGTACAACAAGGCTTGCCACAGGCTTGGGTTGATAAAAAAAATCAAAAATCTCAAGAGTTTTGAGGATAGCCAAGAGATCTTTCTTTATTTTTTAATCCGTTGATGGATTGATGATGATTGGTAGATGTGGAGTTTTAGTTTATTTGTCATCTCAACTTTTCCACTCAGAATCCTCTCCTCAATCTCATTGTGTATATACTTGTAGTCCTTTTGGTTGGCCACAAGCATCATTATTATGGTAATTTTATGTTTATCATCCTTATAATGGATCATGACCACCATAATTATAATTGCACATGTTCTCAATAATTGTAGCTATGTTGACTGAATCATATATAACTTTCAACATTGTGATAATATCTGGTGCTTGCCAGTCTCAATAACTCCACTGTCCATCCCATGTTACCTACTATCATATCTTTTCTGACTACTTTTAATTTGAATGAAACTCACTGTTACCTTTGATCTAACAGCCATGCTATCTCATTTTCATGCTTTGAACTTGGTCTACGGAAAAACCTCACCTTCCCCATAAACATAAAGTCAATGTTCCCCTCAGTGTCAACATATAATGACTACTACCGCTTTCCACACTGAGATGAGACTCCCCATCTCCTGCTCTACAGTGATCAAATAAACATTCCACTTTCATTCTTAATACCCTATACTTGGAATTCTCTCATTCCTCATTTTTCCTCATCCACTTCTCAAATTCTCAACCTCCATTTTAACCTCCTCACCCTCCTTTCCAAGTCTACCTCTCTCTTCTCTCTTCTCTCTCATATGAAATCTCTGCTAACTCATTCTAGTTGAATCAATCCCTCCTTCACACTGTCTTTCCAACCAATAAAATTGAGTTATGATCCCCTCAAATAAATAATCAAGTCATTCCTGCCTTAAATATTTTCCAAAGTAAAGTTGTTTCCTGTTGATATATTATTGGTTGGCTTAGTTGGTAGCCCATTCAAAATATTGTACAATTCAGATCCCTCCTTTTATCATTTACTGAAATTTTACCCAATTTTCTTTGTAATTGTTTTTCTTCAGCTGATATGAGGTAAAATTAAAACTATTCAGATTTCATGGTTAAAAGGCATGCAACCTATCAAACCAACCAACCATTTGAAATGGCTTTACCTTGATCAAAAGACTTGAAATATTCCTTAATCAGAATTCTCACTACCTAACTACAAATATTCACCAATTCAAGCTTCTCAATTTTCTGATCTGAATCAGTGAATTTTCATTTTATCAAACAAATATCAAACTTTCTTCTCTGCTCAAACATGGAAAGTTCCTCCAACAAGGTTGATCTTGATATTATTTTTTATATCCCCCCAAAGCTAGATAATCAAGCCAAAACCAATCCCATGAAAGAAAATTATCTAACAAACCAAATAAAATTTTGGAAATCAATCAAAAAAATTGATGCCAGCTCTAAATTAAGTAATTTGAAAAATACTAAATTTCAATACAGAATTGAAAGTGAGTATTTTCTAAATTTTCCAGGATTGGGGTTCAAATTTATAAAGGCATTGCTTATCATCTCATCCTCAAAAATTTTATCTTCAACCCAAAAATCTAAAAAAAAATTGCTAATTCCCTTTGAGAAACAAAAATGAACAGAAATTTGGGACTCATGACTTTCAGTGAGGTTAGGAACAGATAGAAACCAGACCATATGCTTGATGGTTATATTAAAACTTAAAATTTGATTCTGATTCATTGTGAGGAGAGTATGTCGTAGAAATCCCTGCTTGTGGATTACAGCCCTTGTGATATGAAACTGATTTATTCCCCAGAAAAACAAATTAACCACCCAGGATTAATTGAAATGTAATTACAATTCAATTACCCACATGTTGCAGATGCAATCAATGGGATTTTGGTGATTGCACTCACTTCTAATTATATTTTTTAAATTCTTCTAAAAATGAATATTTATTTTTGGGTATAAAATGTTTTTTCACCAAATTTGAAATTTTAAATAAATTCTACTGTTTTAAAAATTTCATTATTACTTTCTTTGAATTCAAAATTAATATTTATAAATATTATAATCCTGAAATGCTTGAAAATTTCTTTGAAAGTATGTTTGTGACTTCAATTCTTTGAAGGCTCAAAAAATTTGATTTTTCAAAGTTTGATGCTTTAATGGTTTATTTTGTGGATACCAGACCCTTTTTTTACTGGGATATAATTAATTTTTATTCTTTTTTACTGGTAATATCAATAATTTTGGCTCACTTATTTTGGGAAAAACAAGCCTGTTAAAAACTTACTTTATTCAATCCATTCATCAGCCCATATTTTACTCAAAATTTCAGGGGAGGATTTAAAAAAGATCCCAGTATACCACAGCCTTCAGTTCTTATGTGAATGGGAGAAGAACAATTTCAAACTCAACTTACCAGGTCACAGTAACCACAAATTTGAATTCCTTGAATACTGGAACTGTGGAAGCTATTGTCACGCTTTGCACTTAGGGATTATTGTCTTCATCACTTTGACATGCCCTCTCCTCAGTACCATCTACCTCAGTCTAAAAGCGTGACATAAATAAAAGCACAAAATCAATGGTGCAATCCGCTACTTCCTCTGGCTCGCGCTGACCTTCCAATCTTGGTGACCAACTCAGTATATACTAGCGAACTTTGCGGTTAACTCCATACCGGTTGGCCATCCATTATGAGATCCAATCTCCTTCCCTGGCCAATGAACAGCCTTGGAATTCCATCTTTGGTCATGCATTGTTTGTTAGTTCGCATCTACGTCTAACTAAGCCATCACTACTGTAAAGTTTGCAATTGGACTAGTCCCTACCCTGCATACACTATTACCTCTCATTTGCATTACCTTCAACGTCACTTTCTCCTGTCCCAATTCGTCATACAATTGTACGCTGTGGAAAGAATAAAGGTTATCCCCCTATAATTGTCCCAAGGTTTGGAAGTTAAAGGTTCCCTGCGCTTGAAAGGAGATGAGGATGTCCAAAGTTGCACTTAAATGAGAAATAGAAATAAGGAGATAAGAGATAAAGAAAAGTAGAGAGAGAGAAATTGCCAATCCTTCAATCCTCAGAACTTTCCACCTGGATGTGTATCCGGTATGAGTTCCTTTAATCTCCTGGTGAGATGAGTGATTCAATCTGATGATGTGATATTCTTCCTCTTTCCTCTTCATGCATTGATGCCCCCCCCTCCTCCAACCCAGAGTTGAGAGTGAGGATAAGTCCTCCCTCTCAACCCTAACCTAAGTACACGCGCAAATAACAGTATGACAACAAAACAGAAAACAATCCCAAAACAGAAACCCTAGCCTCCTCTCCCCACCTCCTCCGTACCAAACTCCCCCTGCCGTCCGTACGGCGTTCCGTTCATCCGGTTTGTCCTTCTCATGACGCAGTCCTCGCACTGCGCCCTACTCGGAGCCCCCCGCGCCTGTCCGTATCCGTTTTTCTGCGCCCGTCGTGGGTGTTTGGTAATATCCGGCATGATCTGCGCGCTTGCGCGCGCGCTTCATCCGTTCCTTCATAGCCTGCGGATTGCTCCGCCCCTATGTATCCGAACCGGCGCGCCTGCAAACCTAGTCAAGCGCACTACCTTCCAAATCCAATCTCTGGGGCAGATCGCCGCCCACGCCGCATTCAATGCTGAGCCCAACCCGTCCACCAGGTGCAGAGCCAAACAGCGGCTGCTGCTGATCCAGCAACTGCCGCTGCTGAGCACGCCGCATACCCTAATGCTGAGACCGCTCGCCCCCAACGCTGAGCGCGCAGCCGCGACGCAGTTCCCAATCCGTGTCTATAAATTGACACCACAACGCTCAGATTCTATTGTCTTGCACTTACGCTATGACCTTGGATCTATACCACTGCTTCATTTCCTATCCCGTTCCTGTCATTCATTGCCTCACCGCTTCAACTGTAGTTAGCTCATCACCAGGTTGTATCTAGTCACTTTGGATTACCTTATAAGGGATATCCCCTTGCCTGATGATTGTCTCCTCAGTTAGTTAATTTCATACGTTCTTGCATTTTGCTACAACCTAGTTATCACATTGGACTCAGGTTGAGTTTCCTTCTTTGGAACACATTCCATTCCTCTTGCCGTTTGTTGAGTGGCATAACCAAGTTCGCACTTTTCAACTGAGTCTTGCTATTTGCACTTGCCCTTGCACTTGGCATTCCTTCGCGCTCACAATCATCTAAGAATTGCCCTATAGTACGTGGGGTGGTTGTGTGACAGCTATTCTCAGTTTTTCAATTTATTCTATTACGTATATAATGATTTTCATCCACATTAGTTTTAGTTGAATATCCATAGACATTATATTGTGGATTATAATCACTATCACTAGATCCTATATTTGTTGATCTTTCAGAGGAAGATCAGGCTTTAACCTATTGGCATTCCCTGGGGCATTGCCATGGGGCGTGAACCCAGGGTCCAGGGCTTGTGATGCCCCAAAGCCCCAGGGTATTTTGGGTCACCAAACAACTAATATGCTTTAGAGCATCTGCCACTGTCTAGACAATATCCTTGAAAACTTTCAAAATTTTTTGAGGCACGCAAGGGTGTATGACTGTTGAAAAAAAATTCTGCAACCTTTCTGCAATCAATTGAGCCTTTGAAACAGTCATTGAGGATTTGGGGAGTGGATCCCACCATTTCCCCTTCCACAGATCCCTGCTTGATGAAGTTTGGGCCTGCTCCCGCCTGATCCAAGGCCACCCTATCTTTGTGTAGTGACTGAAAGGGTTTTAGATAGGGGGATAAGATGTGTCAATTACAATGATATAGAGAAATGAAAAAAGGGGTTGAACATAGATGCAATTCACCCAGGGCTTTGGGGAATTCCAGGGCATTTTCAGTGTCTGAGATTTGGGATTTGGCTCATAACCCGCCTAAAGCCCTGGGTTACAGACTTAGAGGAAGATGAGTACAAGGACTCCAGTTTTGATCTTAGAGCACTTGGTGCGCTGAAATTGAATTCCCTAGCTTGAAAAATCAGCAGAACATCTAATTCATCTATTGAAGTGCCACAGAATTCTGAATTATTGGATAATTCTCTTCATTTTATAACCTATATTATGGAAACCAATTTAATTTAAATATTAATCCAATTTAATTTCAATATTTCAGTGATTGATATAAGAAGTGAATTACCAATAAACACCTTGAGATAAATAATTAACTCCCAATAAATTAAATAATACTTCTCAAAATTCTTTGAATAATTTTTCAGGGCACAATATTTCAAAACTCACACAACTCATTCACTTAGAATCTCAGCTCAAAGGAAACCTCAATACAAATGAATTCAATATTTTTTACCCCCAGGAATATCCTGGGGAACTTCAAACTTGATCTTATAACTAATTATCCAAGGATTTCATCTTGAGAATTTTTTTTTTAATCTGTTGATACCAATTAAAAGAAAACCCCATAAATTCATAAAAATTTAAAAGTAGACTTCCTAGAATCTTGCAGATACTTTCACTGTAGTAATTCTTAGAAATATCAGTTGTTTATTTTTTATTATTCAGCCCCTATAGGCTAGCTTTCATCCCCAATCATTTCATTCATAGATAATATACTCTTTTCTCTTATTCCTGGTTTGTATCTCCCAGAAATAATTTTTGCACTTTCAATGTAAAATTACCCCAACAAATAAGTTTAATTAAGCACTTCAAGCCTTTGTTGACCCTTCTCAGCCTTTTTTTTCAGGTTAATAAAATTAAAAGAAACCAATTTCTCTGTTTGAACTTCCAAATTGGCCAATACTGGTTTTAACTTATTCCAAGTAAACCATTAAATTTTAATCCCCACTTGTAATTTTCAGACCTTGTGTTATTGAGATCATTTGTTTTCCCAAATTCTCTATTAACCACATAAATCCATTTATTGCTCAAAATTGAATTCCTCTTTACTCTGTGGATGGAATTTTATTGGTTTTTTTGAGAATGTAAAATGTGTAGGTCAACCAGTTGCAGATTCAAGATCAAATGATTTCATTTGGAAACCATTTATTATCCAGTTTTTGTGACCATAAAATGTTTGGCTCAAATTATTTGAAATCCATTTAAAAAACTCTTCAATTAATTGGTATCAAAACCTCAAATTAAACTTTGAAAATCTGACCCAAATTTTTCAATCTGAGGCTTTGAATCCAATGCTTCAACATCTGGAGCATGATTTTGGGACCAATAAATTAATTTTTTAATTGTTTCTTTTTCTTGAAAATATTATCCTTTTGAATCACTTCTTCTCAAAGTAACATTGTTTTAAGATGTGATTTGTTTAGCCACCTTTCCATCAAATCTGTTACTGGAAAACAAAAGGGGAAGAGGAAACTATGACACAAAGGATGCTTCAACCCCCACAGAGCATGGTACTAGGCAAAAAAACCTGTTAAGACCAAACTATCCAAAGAAACAAAGCTTGAAAACCAATGGATACTGCACTTGTGGCATTTTTTCCTAGTGTCTTAATTTCCTCTTTTGTTCAGATCAATGATTCTAATTTACATATATTTGTGGATAAATCTTCAGAGTTTGTATTTTTTAAGTTTTTTAAAAATTTTCAATTTTTTCTAATTTTTTCAATTTTTCAATTTTTCTATATATCTTTTCTATTATTTCTTCTATTTTTTTCTATTTGTCAATTTTTTCTTTTTTCCATCTATTTTTTGCAATTTTTGTTCATTTTTTTTGTTTCAATTTTTTTTCACTTTTTCAATTTTTCAATTTTTTTGGTTTTTTGATTCATTCTGTTTGATGGATGTCTCCTGTTTCTTCTATTTCTTCTATTTCTTCTATCTCTTCTATTTCTTCTATTTCTCCTATTTCTTCTATTTCTTCTATTTCTTCTATTTCTTCTATTTGTTGTATTTTTTTGTATTTTTGTATTTTTTGTATTTTTGTATTTTCTGTATTTTTGTATTTTTTGTATTTTTGTTTTTTTTGTATTTTTGTATTTTTTGTATTTTTGTATTTTTTGTATTTTTTGTATTTTTGTATTTTTTGTATTTTTGTATTTTTTGTATTTTTGTATTTTTTGTATTTTTGTATTCTTTGTAGTTTGTTTCTTTTGTATTTTTTTGATTTTTTCATCTATTTTTTCTTTAAATTCTTCAATTTTTTCAATTTTTTTTTAATTTTTTCAATATTTACAATATTTCCAATTTTTTCAACTTTTTCAACTTTTTTAATTTTTTTAATTTTGTCAATTTTTTCAATGGAAGTTAGGCTTTTCACGCCCCCAAACCTGGAAAACACGCAGTTTGGACATCCCCACAATGTCCTGCAATGTCCCCCACCCAGGTGGTAAACCTGGAATAAACACGGTTTTTGGGGGTTGTCAAAAAAAAATACTGGGGGATAGGGGGGCATCTCAAACCCCTCTAGAATAAATCCTGAGAATCTTGGCCATTTTTAAGGCCTTGAAAAAGTGCCCCCAAAAATTGAAAAAAAAGGCTCCATGTCTCAAATCTGTTCAAATTTTTAATCTTTTTTTGTTGATCATTTTGAAAAATCTGAAAAAACATAAAGTTTCCAAATATTGCAGGCCATTCAATTATGATTTTTTCAGAATTTTAGTTCTTCACTTTCCCACCAGAAAATGGGATTTACATAAAAAATGAGACATTTTTTTCAATTCTTTTTTTTGTTATTTTTCCATGAGATTTTCCAAATTTTAAGTTTGCAGTATTTTATTTGGCATTGTGAAGGGGTCAAAAAAATTATGTGAGGATATTTTATAGGGTATTGTTTGCCAAAGAATTCATAATTGAAAACATAAAAGTGGTGTTTTTTGCTCTAAATCAATGGTTTTTTGCTCTAAATCAATCAGGAAAAAAAATTATGAAAAATTGAGTGAGAAAAAAACAGACAAGTGATTCAATCAAGATTAATTTTTACTACTTTATTATTTTTCCTGAAAGGAAAAAAAATCTTCAAACCAAGTTCCAAGTTATTATGAATCAAATCTTCCCATTTTTGTGATTACTTGCTAGCAAAAGCCTTCCAAAGAGGATCTAATTGGGGAGCTTTCCACAGTTCAGAGTTATAGTGGAAAGAAACTATGTGCTGAAAAACTCCAAAATAATAAAACATTTGGGAGATGTTTGAGAATTTGAAGTTGGAGGTGAATTGAGTGGCAAATAAGTTGATGGCATCAACTTAGATAAAAGTACCGCTGGCCTTTTGTATGTATCTGCAAGCAGGAAACCATGGAAAGGGAATTTCATCCAGTAACTTTGAGGGGCAGTTCCAGAAGTGTGGTTGAGATTTTTTCTTGCTTTGTCAAAATTTTCATCCCAGACTTGATCCATGAAGTTTTCATCCTTGAAGATAGAGTTGGATTCCATTTCCTTGATCATTTCCTGACTTATTGAGCTCCAAGCTTCAGATTTAAGGCCCAAATTAACTGCTACTGATCTAAAAACACAGTTCCCATCACCCATCAAATTTTGAACATGTGAAATTTGTGGTATGGCTGTCTTTTTGAAAATGAATTTTTTGTATTGATAATAAGGAAAATAAGATCATTATTATTGAAGATGAAATGGAAAAAAAATTCATACTGATTTTATCAATAGCCACCAATTCAAAATTATCAGAAGATTCATAAGACAATGTTGTGACCTCCATCACCAAAAACAAGGGGTCAATAAGTGAACCATAAAGCAAGATTAATTCAGAAATTTATTCACCTTTTCTATTTCAGAGGCTGTGGCTGTCGGAGCAAAGATTGGATTCCCTGGAGGCCTATAAGCATATTCATTTTCATCTGTTTTTTTTCTTCTCTTGATCTTCTTCAAAGTCCTAGGACTCAAATTCTGTGAAAAAACCCTCTTATTGATGATGTTTCCTGACCTCTGAGTGACAAATGAAAATATGAAAATCAATGGAAACTAGAAAAAAAATCCTGATCCCCAAAGAGTTCATTCTGAAACTGGTGTATGTTGGTTTATTGGGAAGGTAACTCATGAGATGATTGAGAAGGTTGGCATGACCCCTTCTGAGCAAGCTATGAATAATTCCAAACAAAAGAAAAAACTTCAGAAATCAATGTTAGGATTATTTATTTCTCCAAGAAAAGAAAACATACTGCAATAGGAGGTTTTAAATGCCACTGGGGATGAAAATCATCAAGCAAAAATTGTTGCCTCTTGAGATTAGCCTTCTTCACTTGGTGTACACAAGGAATCCCCAAGAAAAAAGAATAATCACAATCAAAACAGGTTGTTGATTTTTCTGCTTAAATGTGAAAGGAATGCACAATCTTGAGAGCATAGTGGCTCATTTTTCCTGAGAGGTATTCAACACAATATGGTAGACTGATCAAGTTCTTGAAGTCTTTCTGAGAAGTTTCAATGGAAATTTCATGGAGTTGAATCAAAACTGAATGGTATATCTGGTGAACTACATCAGAGAAGGAACCAGAAGAGGTTATGATGAATTCCTTGACATAAGAGTGAAGCCCTTCTATTCTAGATGTGCTGGTATTTCCAAAATGTAGGTGCTTGTTTGCAGAATATGAAACCAATTTTCTTTTTAGAGGAAGCCAGTTTTCAAGAAGGTAGTCAGAAGTAGGGGGATTCCAGACTACAGTCAGTTTGGTAAAATTATCTTGAGAAGAATTTTAAGATTTGGATTTGGCCAGCATATTCCAGTTTTTTCTGAATATCATCCATTCTTCTTCAGATTCAAATTTTTTTCTAAAATGTGTTTGAATGTTTTTGAAGATATGCCAGACACAACGTAAATGATGAGAGTGTTGAAATACAGTTTCAATGGAATGAATCAGGGCTTGCTCTTTGTCAGTCACAATGACTTTGGGTTCTTCATGTTCTAATAATTGATGAAGTTGTTGGAGAGCCCATTTATAGTCTTCCTTTCTTTCTTGCAAGAGCAAACAGAAACCAACAGAGAATTTTCTAGCACAATTGTTGACCCTAACAATGTGAAGAAGAGGCATGGAAAATTTGTTGGTTTTATAGGTACAGTCCATCATTAATACTGATGGAAAGAGTTTGATTAATTGGATAGAATCTGGTTGAGAAATGAATAAAGAACTAATATGACCATTTTGATTATTTATTTCATATGTGAAAGAAGAGTTTCTTGATTCCATTTTTAAAGCTTCTATAGTTGACTTTCCTTCCAGTTTTTCTTTTTTAATTTTTGATCTTTTTTCATAGATTGCACTAAGGGTTGTGTGAAGAGGAGAATTGGAGGACTGCATTAAGGAATCAAGAATTTTCAGGGGAGGAATCCCAGCTTTGGTTAAAGAATTGACCATATCCTCTTTATCAACCTGAATCCTTCTATGAACTGGATGGGTTGATGGATCAGTTGATGGTGGATGATTGTGGTCAGGGCATTGGATTTTTATTTCCCAAAGACCAGACTTCTTGTAAAAGCTTCCAGAGAATTTGAAGGGACAGTTTGTTTTTCTAGTTTATGAAAGTCTTTTGCTTTCCAAATTGGGTTTATATTCCCCAGATTTGTCACATTGGTAATTATATCTTTTCTCTGTAGTATTGGAGACTTTGGTGGAAATGGCATATCCATGGGATTTAGCCCACTCTTGAACAGCATCCACAAGGTCCTCCTTTGAATGATATGATAATTCAGGTGGAGGAGCCAAAGGGGTGGAATCATGGGGGTGATATAAATCAGTTGAAGAATTAGAGGGGGAAGCAGCAGAGGCATATAGTGGAGCAGAAGAAGAAGCAGCAGCAGAGGCAGATAGTAAAAGTGGGTTGATGTGTTGTTCAGACATTTTTTGTTTGGTATTTTCATTTTTAGATTTTTTTTTATGAAGACTTGATTTTTTTTGATTTTTGATTGAGTTTTTGGATTGAGGGGGGTCTATTTAGTGCGGGTGGATTATTGAATTTGATTGGTTGATTTGTGTTGAGTAGTGATGTGTGATTGGTTGATTGGTGTTGAGTTGTGATGATTGGTGATGGTGATGATGATGGTGTGGTGTGGTGTGGATTCTTGATTCTGAAAGGTGATGTTGTGGTTGAGGAGAGGATTGTACAGCCCCAAGAGGTAAGGAGGATGCAGGAAATCATTTGAAATCATATTGAATATCATATTATTCATAAAGAAGAGCCCAAAAATGCGGACCTACCCCAAAAAGGGATTTAAACATGGTATTTTGAGGTTAGACATTTGAGGGCCAAAGCAAGGTCCAAAAAATATGAAAAATATATATTTATGATTTATTTGAAGTGCATTTCAAAAATATAAACTCAGTTTTTCCATGAAAAGAATCAAAATAGTATCAGAAATTGCTTGAAAACACACCCCAAAACAGACACTTCCCATTATTGTTGCAGATGCATCAATTTTTTTTGGTTGAATAATTGATTCTAAAAATCCCCAAATGTTTTTTTGGGCCCTTCACAATGGCCACTCAAATCCTGAAAGCCAAAAATTTGGAAAACTCCATGGAAAAATAACAAAAAAAGAATTGAAAATAATGTCTTGTTTTTTATGTAAATCCCATTTTCTGGCAGGAAGGTGAAGTACAAAAATTCTGAAAAAATTATAATTAAATGTCCTGCCATATTTGGAAGCTTTCTGTCTCTTCAGATCTTTCAAAATCATCAACAAAAAAAATATTAACATGTAAAACAATTTGAGACATGGAGCATTTTGTTTTAGTTTTTTGGGGGAAATTTTGAAGGCCTTAACAATGGCCAAAATTCTTGGGATTTATTCCAAAGGGGTTTGAGATGCCCACCTACCCCCCCTGTTTGGTTTTTCTATAAGCCCAAAAAACCATGTTTTTTCCAGCGTAACTGCATGAGTGGGTGATGTCGCATAACATTGTAGAGACGTCCAAACCAAGTGTTTTCCAGGTTTGCGGGCATGAAAAACCCAAAACCCTTTTTCATTTTTTTTTAATTTTTTTTAATTTTTTAAATTTTTTCAATTTTTTCTGCTTCTTTCCTTTTCTTCTTTTCTTCTTTTTCTTCTTTTTCTTCTTTTCTCTTCTTTTCTTTCTTTCTTTCTTTCTTTCTTTTTTTTCTTTTTTTTCTTTTTTTTCTTTTTTTTCTTTTTTTTCTTTTTTTTCTTTTTTTTCTTTCTTTTTTTCTTTTTTTTCTTTTTTTTCTTTTTTTTCTTTTTTTTCTTTTTTTTTTTTCTTTTTTTCTTTTTTTTCTTTTTTTTTCTTTTTTTTCTTTTTTTTCTTTTTTTTCTTTTTTTTCTTTTTTTTCTTTTTTTTCTTTTTTTTCTTTTTTTTCTTTTTTTTCTTTTTTTTCTTTTTTTTCTTTTTTTTCTTTTTTTTCTTTTTTTTCTTTTTTTTTCTTTTTTTCTTTTTTTTCTTTTTTTTTCTTTTCTTTTTTTCTTTTTCTTTTTCTTTTTCTTTTCCTTTTTTCTTTTTCTTTTTTTCTTTTTCTTTATTCTTTTATTCTTTTTCTTTTTCTTTTTCTTTTTTCTTTTTTCTTTTTTCTTTTTTCTTTTTTCTTTTTTCTTTTTTCTTTTTTCTTTTTTCTTTTTTCTTTTTTCTTTTTTCTTTTTTCTTTTTTCTTTTTTCTTTTTTCTTTTTTCTTTTTTCTTTTTTCTTTTTTCTTTTTTCTTTTTTCTTTTTTCTTTTTTCTTTTTTCTTTTTTCTTTTTCTTTTCTTTTCTTTTCTTTTTCTTTTTTTTCTTTTCTTGTTTTCTTTTTTCTTTTTCCTTTTTTATTCTTTTTTTTTTATTTCTATTTTTTTCTTTTTCTATTTCTTTTTTTTCTTTCTTTCTTTTTTTCTTTATTCTTTATTCTTTTTTATTCCTTTTTTTTTATTTCTATTTATTTCTAATTTATTTCTTTTTTTTTCTTTTTTCTTTTTTTTCTTTTTTTTCTTTTTCTTTCTTCCCCCCCCCTCTTTTTTTTCCCTTTCTTTTTTTTCTTTTGAATGGCTCTTAACTGGTACTAGGTTTTACCCTTGCTAACCCTGGTTTCTCCATCAGGAGTCTATGCCCCCTCCCCATAGCAATTTACCCCTTCATCCAAGCGACCATAGGGTAGAAGGATAGAACCTTGGACAGAATGGATTTCAAGACATTTATAAAATGGTGGTATTTATATTTTGTTTGGAGACCTCTGTTTTTTTCCCTTACGTAAGGAGGGATTGGAGAATGTATGTATCTGCACTTTCAAAACCATCATTGGAATGAAATAGCTGGCCACATCAAAGTGATGGATGTGATTTTCTTGTTAGCTGTTGAAGAAGAAGGGAACTGCACGAGATTGAATTGGATTAAACCATCACAACAGAAAAAAAAAACTATGGTAAAGCATCTGAAACGTAAATTCATGTCGTTATGCTTCACGCAATCTTCTTACAAGTCAAGATGTTAGGTACAAAGTGATGTTTAAAAATGAAGGAAGAAGGACAAGTGGAAATACAGGACGGGAGTAGACCTTGATGGATTAAAGGAGGGAAAATTAGAATTAGGCTCCAGATAAAAATGTGGCCATTCGAAAAGACCAAAAAAAAGGCAGATGAGCCGGAGGAGGAGGAAGGGCTTCAAAAGAAATTAGAAAGCACTTGGTTTAGTTTTCATGGCACATTTCAGCTTGATTTTTAGGTGTTTTCTTCGTGCGCGTTGCGTATGATCACAAGATTAAAAACACTTCTGAAGTGGTCATATCGATCGGTCGAGACATTAGCGCAAGGAGGTTTTATTGGAGATAGAACTGTCATGAAAAGTGAAGAAAGTGTTCCTTTTTATATCACTTCTTGCTCCGACCAAAAAAACTTTTTTTCTTATCCTTTTCAACCTTGCCTGAATTTATTGAAGCGTTTGAACTGATTGCAGGGGATACCATTGGACTTGAAGTGCTGAGAGAGGGTGCTGAAGACGGAACTGGTAGATTATAGGCACTACTTAGGGGTGGCCGATGATTACTTGATGGTTGGAGGGGGGGATCCCTTCTGGAGGAAGGCGTTGAAGAACCGGAGAAACCACTTTGATTGTCATACGCGTATCGATTATCGGACGTTTTTAGCCTATCTCGCGGTTCAACCGTTTTGGGCTTCGCAGCGCGCGAGGAAGATTTGTTCTCATAAACCGATCCTCCTAATGCTTTGCTGGACCCACCTCGGTCTAGACTCGCCAAGTCAGAGATGTATTGCTTTGGCGTGCATATATGAGTCGAGCCTATATCGGAAGAATAAATCAGCATTTTCCAGTATCCCATCTTGAGCACCATGGCCCGGCGGGGTGAGTTGATGCTCACCGATTATCACGTCCTTAGAATGGGCCTCTGATAGCTCATAGGCCGCCCGGACTTCTGCATATGTGAGTCCGCCGGCAACAAAAACCATTAGTCTCTCGCGGTTCTCAGGAGCTGCTTTGGATTTGGGCCGCTGCCAGCTGGGCTTGGCACTTCGTAAAGACGTGGGGGCGCCCCCGCCACCAGCGACACTAGCGCCATTAGTTTTAGAGAGATTGCCGGATGGACATTCACCCAGGTAAGGAAAAGAATCCTTATCCAGCTTGTTGGCGATGGCATCCTGGACATAACGAGTGTCAGCACCACTGCACAAACTCAATCCAATCATTCAGTTGAAGTGACTCGAACCTCCAACATCAACTTCACCAGGGGCTGGAACCGCGAGATATCGTAAGCATTCTCATCGAGCGGCTGTTTGAATAGTTGTTTCTTCTTCTTGCCACTATCTTTTGTGACGTTGGCACCCAGGAATACCATGTTATTCACTGCATCCATCTCATGCAAAGCCAGCCTTGCGTGTTGATATAACCGTCGGCGATCCTCATCTGGAACGCCATCTCGATAAAGCACATAGAGAGCAACAATTCGTAATTTGTCTGACGTACTAGTTTATGGGAACGGTGCTCAGGCCAAATTCCGAGGGAGGGACTGAGGGAAAGATGACTAACCTGACTGAGCGATCGTCCAACAAGGGCACCATCTCTTCAACAATCGCTTTGGGATGTCTCCCTTCAGCAGTCATACCCGTCGAGCAGCACTGCTCAACCGACGCTATGTTCATAAGTTGCTTCTTCTCGAAAATTTCCATGCAAGTTTCAGCCATGCTCAAATGAAGAGACAGCTAAGATGAATTGAAACGCGAAATGTTGAATCAGCAAGCGGGAGTATACTATCGAGATGATGATCAGACTTGCTTTTTCTTTGCTCTCTTTCAAATGCGGTAGACTAGCCAGCATATCTTTCATATCGTTCAAACTACTTCCATTCGTCAAGTGGCCGTGCTCAGATGCGTAGGCTTTGAAGTCTTTGATCAGCTTGTCGAGAGCGTCCTTCATGTGCATATGTCTAACTTCGACCCAAACCTTGTCCTCCTCCCCGAGCGTGACTTTTTTTTCTTCCAACTCCCCGGATTGATTTTTGAACGAGTAACTAGACGAAATTTCGGTAGTAAGAGATGATGTCGGATGTGGAGTCTTTGAGCCGTCGAGATTGAATTACATACCTGTACTTATTGCCGTCATTGATTTCCAGTAGATCGTGGCACATACTCTGATAGGTGAACTCGTGCAAAAGAGGAGAAAATAAGTCCATAGCTCGTTCAACAATGAAGATCGTCCCGCGCGGTCGGGGGGGATCAGTGATGGGCTGGAAAAGAACGATTGTATGAGCATTCTGAGCAAGATTGCAGTCATGAAATCAACTGACGGGAAATCCTTCGTTCGAGTCACAATATTCTGCCAAATCTTTTTCTAAGCAAGTAGCCAAGGTCTTGCATAAATGGTCCGAAGTCATTGCTGCCGGGCCTAGCGGAGATGTTGAGGTAGGATTGTAGTAACGGATATAAGGCCTCTCTCCTAGGGTAGCAAACAAGTTGATCAACTAGGCTCGTCAACATCGAATGCAATGAATGAGGGAGGGAAGAAAGATTGAAGGTCAGACAGAGGGATTGAAGTGATCACGTAAATCATGTTTGAAGAGACTTTGTTCAAGCAAGAGGGGGCAGAATGGAAAAGAAGATAGAGAGAAAAAGAAATGCCCGAGTGAGAGAAGGACACTAATTTTTCGATTGCTTTGCTAACCGATTTACTGATCCAACAGACTTCATCTTCCCAAAGTTCCAGTGCATCTTGAGCGGATCGGGTCGGTGGTGCGTATAGGGTGATCAGACTGCGTGGATTGGGAGGTCGGAGGGTGAATACTTGAGGCTCATCTGCGGATATGTTGGTGAATAATTCTATCAGCTGTCGGAGGAAGGGAGAGGCGGGTGAACTGGTGAGTCGATTGACTAATAAATCGTCCAATGCTAGAAGTTCGAATTCAGAATGAGCGATGCGAGGGTAATTAGGAAAAGGGAAGCTGTAGATGATGAGTGTGAATATCTCTATCAAGTCAAGATCTAAGGGGGTAAGCGGGGGAAAGGAGAGGTCAGACACACCGTCGATAAAGAACATGTGGGCACCCGCGTAATGATTAGAGGCGGTGCTTGGGGTTTTGCGGCTGGAACCACCCACAGGGGCGAAATCATCGATAATCCGATCAACATTCTTAGCGGTAGGGGCGAGGATGTAGATAGCATCAAGGTTTGGGGAAGGGTTGCGATGATTTTCGATCAAATCGATTTCTGTTTCCGGGATGGGGTAATTTTTTTGGTTTGGTTTGAATTTCGATCGAGACGACGGCCAAAAGGTTCGTTGGATTGTGGATGGTCGGCGGGTTTTAATACAGATAAGATGGGTGAGTTGGGACGATCTATTTGCAAAAATGCGAAGAAGGAAAGAGGGCCCTAAGGATGAAAAAAAAAGAAAAGAAAAGAAAGAAAAACTACTGACGTTGGACACCCAATTCTAAGATTTCAAACGTTTTCAAGACTCCGTAGATGAGCGTTTGAGAATGTTTGTCGAGCACTAATATCTTCCAACGACCGTTTGCTGGTTTGACGGATTGAATGGTGTCGAGATAACCTGTAGGAAGGGTAGAGTGGATCAGCGGAGGTTTATGTTAACAGCAGGATGAGGGGTGGGGATGTGAATGGGAGGACTTACGTTTCCGGAGTAAATCGATGAGTGAGACCGGCATGACGAGATCGATGAGAGCTATGACTTGTTGGGGTTGGTCGGTGGAAGTGCTGATGGATGGTGGTTCGGATGGAGGGAAAGGCCGAAGCAGTTGACCGGGACAGGGACAGTGGGAGGAGGTCGAGGTGGGGAATGGACTATGGGCTTACAGAAGCAGAGGCATCCGGCGCAACTTACCTATGTATGTGCATACACTGACATGCTTATGCACTTACACGACAACTTCCTCGCTGCTGCACCCGATCCACCTCACTATCCCATGCCTACGTATGAGCACACATCTGTTTATGTGCTTATACTTGCATATTGTAGGTAAATGCGCTTAGCCTAGCGCGCAATGTTAAATCGGACTGCACTTTAAAAAAAAAAAAAAAGTCGGGGGACGTTTCGCAGTCGACTGTCAGTTGTGTGGTCGACCAGACCCAGCTCATATCCACCCAACCGGTCCGGCAGCCAACAGCTGTGACGACTCTCTCACCTAGCGGGACTCGACAGTCGAGCATATGGTTCGCGGCTTCACGCAGAGATACATACACGAGATTGGGTTGTGCCGCCGATTTAGAGGTCTTTTCTTTTTTTTTAAAAGTACCTTGCGCGCTGTGCATGTGCAGCATGACACTCCGAGCGCAGCCAGCACATACAAGCTCTGGAAGGGGAGTCTCTACTGGTAGCCATGTACGATTCCTGGCAATATTAAGGTGGATGGAACGCTGGGTGGAAACAAAGTCAAATGCACAACATAGGCAGGAAATGCATTGAAAGAGAGGAACTGGAAGGGAGAGGAGAAGAGAAGGAAAAAGGGAATGTATGTACATAAATACATTCATACAAACTCTCCAGATGATACCATTGTTCCCGGTTAACAAGTCCTGTGGACCACTAGAAAACCCTGTCCAGTTTTCAAGTGAGGGAGGACACATAACAACCAATCAAGACCCCTGTTCAAGTAATTCAAGGCCAGTCATCAACATAATAAGGCCTCTCAAAAAGGGATTGAAGGCCCCTTGACAATTGCTCAAGTCCACTTGAGTCCACTTGCCAAGTGTAGGAAGTCCCCAGGACAAGTCAATGTTATAATTATGGCCAGCAATTAGCTTAGGCAAATGAGCAGTATTTAAAGAAAAAGAAATGCTGGACACTTTATGTCAATAATTTTTGATGGGCTCTCACAAAGGGGGAATACGTCCAATAATATTGTTGATGAATTTGATTGGATGATGAATGAATGATGGAAAACAGCAGGGAGAAGAGCTCCTTAAGTACAAAAGATTGGCCCCTTGTGAGCCCATGATACAACAAGCCAAAAGGCAGATTTTCCGCCCCAAAAGAGCTCTACAGGCTCTACAGGCCTTGTTACTTGGTTTGGGCTACATCAGCCCACATGGCATCAGTCCCTGTGCCCTTACAACCAGCCTATTCCAGTGGTTTCTGGTGTTTCCACCTCAATGGGGCTGAACCAGCCCCTGTGCTGTTCAATCCCTGGGCCGGTTGTCTGTTACAACCGGTCCTATTGCCTCACACACTGACTGGTTGCCTCATGCAACCAGCCCCTGGCCATACAAATGGCCAGGTGGGACCCAGGACACACCTGGGTCCGGTCTCAGACTCACATGGGGGGTGTGTGACCAGTGGACATGCTGTCCCCCCCCTCTTTCTCTCAGATCCCTGGAGGGGGCGGTCAAATCCCCTCACCAGGGGCCCTGGGGGTTGATACCCCCAGGGCGTTGTCAGGAACAGTGGGCTGGGGGGTGGTCAAATCCCCTCAGCCCGTTGCTCCTCCCCCTTGGTAAAGGGGGGGGAGAGCACCCCTCTCAATGGTGGGGGGGGGGGTCAATCCCCCCCCACCGCCGGTGTGGAAGGAATAAAGGTTGTCCCCTTATAATCGTCCCAAGGTTTGGAAGTTAACGGTTCCCTGCATTTGTAAGGAGATGAGGATGTCCAAAGTCGCGCTTAGATGAGAAAATAGAAACAAAGAGATAAGGGATAGAGAAGAGTAGAGAGAGAGAGAGAGAGAGAGTGAAATTGCCAATCCTTCAATCCTAAGAACTTTCCACCTGGATGTGTATCCGGTATGAGTTCCTTTAATCTCCTGGTGAGATGAGTGATTCAGCCTGATGATATGATTCTCTTTTCTCTGTCTCTATCTTCCTCTGCTATGACATGATATCCCTATTTCCCAATCCCCATGATCTCCTCCTCCAACCCGGAGTTGAGAGTGAGGATAAGTCCTCCCTCTCAACCCTAACCTAAGTACACGCGCAAATGACAGTATGACAAGGAAACAGAAGACCATCCGGAAACAGAAACCCTAGCCTCCTCTCCCCACCTCCTTTGTACCAAACTCCCTCCAACGTCCGTACGCCGTTCCGTCCATCCGGTTCGTCCTTCTCATGACGCGGTCCTCGCACCGCGTCCTACTCGGAGCCCCCCGCGCCTGTCCGTACCCGCTTGTCCGCGCCCGTTGTGGATGTCCATTAATATCCGGCGTGATCCATGCGCTTGCGCGCGCGCTCATCCGTTCCTTCATAGCCCGCGGATTGCTCCGCCCCTACGTATCCGAACCGGCGCGCCCGCGAACTTAGTCGAGCGCACTACCTTCCAAATCCGATTTCCGGGGCGGATCGCCGCCCGCGCTGCATTAGATGCTGAGCCCGACCCGTCCACTAGGTGCAGAGCCAAACAGCGGCTGCTGCTGATCCCGCAGCCGCTGCTGCTGAGCACTCCGCTTACCCTAATGCTGAGCCCGCTCGCCCCCAATGCTGAGCGCGCAGCCGCGACACAGTTCCCAATCCGTGTCTATAAATTGACACCACACCGGTTGCCTCAATGCAACCAGCCTGGCCATCTTTGTTGGTGGGAGGGTGATCAGATCCCCCCCACCGCCGGTCGCTCTCCTTGCGGCTGGCCTCATCATCCCCTGGGCAAGGGGGTGATGAAATCCCCCCTGCCCTGACTGACTGCCTTGTTGCGGTTGGTTGCTGGCTGGTTCAACCCAGCCAGCCACCCCCTCCCCCTTGCAATGGCAAGCAAGGGGAGGGGGAGGGAGCCGGGGCCACTGGCCCTTGCTCCCGCGGCGGTGGCCGCCGTTTGCAACCGGCCGGGCCCGCATGGTGTCGCACCACGCGGGATCCCTTGGCTGCCACAACAGCCCCGCGCGGGCCGTCAGGCCCCGTGTGGGCCAAACCAAGGGATAAAAGCGGCCCTGAGCGGGCCGTGGCATAGGCAGCAGCCCCAAGCGGGCTGCAACATGGGCGGCAACCCCAATGGGCCGCCCCAAGCCCAAAACCTGAGACAAACACACTTTGGAGGGCCAGGCCGTCGGGCCAAGTATGTCCAAAATAAACCTTGGGCCCAATTATGCCCATAAAAGCCCATCTGGCTGTATTTGCCCATATCCCCCACCAGGCCCGTTAGGGCTGGTGTACCAATGAGCCTGTTTCACGTGTTTTGAGGCCAGTTTCCCCAAATCAGTGACATCCACACAGGCCCGTATGGTCTGTGTGAGTTTCCAATGGGACGGAGAGGCCCATATGTGCATCCCATTTGGATTACACTTATATGTAGCACACACGTAAGTGCATACATATTTTAACACACCCCCTTAATCCAAAAGGGGTGACATCCGCATGTTAGTCACAAAGCCTTGATGCTTGTTTCTATCTAAAGCCTTATCTAAACAAATGTTTGACTGCATGGGAGTACCAAACTCCTTTGCATCCTCTAAGCCATATTGCTTAAGAAGAGCTGCCACTTAATGGCTCTGGTCTAACTTAATACCATTCTTGCTCTTACTAACTTTCATTCCTGGCACCTTTTGCACCATACCAAGATCTTTTATCTTGAATTCCCTTTTGAGTGTCTCCATGAATCTCTCTTTAACATTTCCAATAATGATAATGTCATCAACCCATACAAACAAAATTGCATCCTTTCTTACAAAAAGGCAAGGGTCAGCCTCAGACGTCTTGAAACCAATCTGTATCAGTTTCTCACTCATGGTATTATACCACAACCTAGCTGCTTGCTTCAATCCATAAAAGGATCTACACAGCTTGAGGACATATTCCCCCTTATCTGCTGAAAGAAAACTTCTAACACAGATTTTCTTCATGGTTTCTGGTTTAGTCTCTACTAACCATTCAAAAAAACCATCAGGGATTGACATATAAACAGTCTCCTCCTCTCCAAGTTTTGCATTCAAGTATGCTGTTACAAAATCAGCTTGCCTGATTTCTTCACCCAACTCCACTGCCAGTGCAATGATGTACCTGAAGGTGGACAGCCTTCCAGTTGGTGAGAAAGTTTCTTGGTAATCAATACCCTCTCTCTGCTTGAAGCCCTGTGCAACGCATCTAGCTTTGAATCTTTTCAAAACTCCATTTGTTTCTAACTTCTTGTTTAACACCAATCTAGACCCCAAAATGGTCTTTCCTTTTGGAACAGAATCCTGCTTAACCACTTCAAAGACACTATTATTTTCTAGAGAATCAAATTCCTCAAAAATAGCACTCTTCCAATTGGCTCTCTCATCAGAATTCATAGCTTGGCCAAAGCTATTTGGGTTAACCCTGCTACCCATTTCTGAACTCAACTCCAGGACTTCATTGAGCATACACTGTTCCTGAGATGTATCTTCCTCATATCCTGCGGCAGCATAATGGGACTTCCATTCCCCGTACCTATCAACTGGTACTCTAACCCTACCACTCCTTCTAACTGGAAGTGGAGGCTCATCAGGTTCTGAATTAACGGACTCCCCTTAAGCGGGCACTGAACCCTCTAGTGGCACATCTGCCATCTCTTTATCTTCTGGAACCACATGTTCCTCATCCTTTTCTGGTGAAATAGGTGCTAATTATATTTCTTGCTGTGACTTATTCACAACAACATCTTCACTCCTTTTGAATGGAAAGGTACTTTCATCAAATTTTACATCCCTACTACGGATAACCTTTCTTGTCCCTGGACAATAGATCCTATACAATTTAATTATTAAATCATAGCCTAAAAGTGCCCCTGTTCTGGCTCTAGGGTCTAATTTTACAACAATCTCATTATGGTGGACACTATAATACACCAAGCAACCAATTGTTCTTAGGTGTGATGTTTTGGGGTACAACTTCCAAAACTGATAATGAGGACTCTTCCCATTAACACTTACAATGTTATGCAACAGACAGACTGTACACATCAACTCAGCCCATTAGAACTTTGGTAGACCAGATTGAGACATAATAGTTCTGACCTTGTCCAGTAAAGTCCTATTCATTCTCTCAACTATTCCATTATTTTGTGGAGTACTTGCAGTAGTGACTATATGAATGATACCATGATCTTTCAATAGCCTCTTGTACTCTTTACTCAAAAATTCACTGCCTCCATCAGTGATAATACTCTTGATCTCATTCATTAGACCATTCTGTTTCCAGACTTTGAAGATTACAGAAACCTCCTCTGTGGTCTGATCCTTAGATCAAATTGGTTTAACCCAAACATAATTAGTCGCAGTATCAACTAAATTGATGAAGTATCTTGCCCCAACAAGGGACTCCGGTGTGAATGGCCCTGCCAAATCAATGGAAAATTCCTCTCTAGGAACATCAGTGCGATCTCTACTCTTTGAGAACACATTTCTAGTCTTAGCCCCCAAGGTACAACTCTCACAGTTGCTGTCCTTTACCTTATGACCACTTATATTGTGAGCAACAGTGCTCAAAGCTGAGATTTTGAACAAAATTGCACACAGAAGCTTTTTCCGAACCTGTCCACTAAGAACAGTTCTCCCATTCATATCAATAGCAAACTTATCTTCTTTATGATAACAAATCTGGAAACCTTTTTTCCACAACACTCCAAGGGACACAAGGTTATAAGGCAACTCTGGTACATGGAACACTTTCTCAAAAGAAATGTTGAAACCCAAGTGATTTGCAAGAATAACTTTTCCAATTCCTTTAATCTGAATTGTTCTGCCTTTCTGACCAATATTTACAACTCCATCATAATCACTAAGATTAAAAAATAAATTTGGTTCAAAGAACATGTGATCTGTACACCCAGAGTCAATCAAAACAAGAACATCCTTCTTCAATCCTTCTAATAGGAAAGAAGCTTTATCAGTCACTGATAAGTTCTCATCTTTGAGGTTAAGATTACTCACTTTGTAATAAATCAAGTCCATTTCTTGATCCTCATCAATTTTGGCCTTCTTGTTGGGACCTTCTTCCCCAACAACCATTTCCATTGGACCATCAAGCACCACCATTGCAATTTTTTCAGTTGTGAGATTGACCTCCTTGTCATTCTCTTTGGACTTCTTCCTCTTCTTGGCCTCCTTGCAATCCTTAGCATAATGCACCTTATTCTGACAATTATAGCATAAGACCTTGGACAAATCCTTTTTTGCCTTCTTGAAAGATTTTCCAGTCTTTCCAACAAGGGCTGTCCCAGAACCCCCCTTCATCTTGAACTGAAGATCATCCTTTTCAATCCTTTTCAGCACGTCCTCCTCCCCAGGAAGAGGATCCAATTGAGAAATAATTCTGACTAAAGAATCAAACTCCTTTGGTAGCTTCTGAAGGATTAAGAGTGACAAACACTCAGGATCCATGTTAAGTCCTGATGACTTAAACTTGGGTATGCTAGACCTAGCCTCTGCAAAAAACTGTTTACAATTTGAATATTTTAACTTAAACAGTTTATTGAAAGCTATACCCTTCTGGTGAACAGAATCACCAACATACTTGGACTTAAGCAAATTCCAAAGGATGCTACCCCTCCTTCTCTCATCTTCCCTAAGAGTATCAGCAACCCATGTCACATGATTCTCATCAAGATGCCTAAGTATGAGATGATAAGACTTTTTCTCCACTTCTGAACTGATCAAAGTGTCATCTGCATCCATTATCTCCCCACAACAGATTCTATCCAGCTCACTATCCATAAGGAAAGCCCAAGCATTAAAATTATGAATGTTCAGAACTATCTTGGTGGAGCTAACATCAGGGATATAGGAGATCTTCTTGGAAAACTTGAGGTCTTTGAGGTTCTCCAGAGTAAGGTACAAGGGTCTAGATGGCTTGGAAGTAATGATGATGTTGGTACTGATAATGTGTTATAATTATGGCCAGCAATTAGCTTAGGCAAATGAGCAGTATTTAAAGCAGAAGAAATGCTGGACACATTGTGTCAATAATTGCTGATGGGCTCTCACAATGGGGAAATACGTTGGATGATATTGGTGATGAATTTGATTTGATGATGAATGAATGATGGAAAGCAGCAGGGAGAAGAGCTCCATAAGTAAAAAAGATTGGACTCTTGTGAGCCCATGATACAACAATCCAAAACTCAAATTTTCCGCCCCAAAAGAACTCTACAGGCTCTACAGGCCTTGTTACTTTGAGCTACACCAGCCCACATTGCATCAGTCCCTGTGTCCTTACAACCAGCCTATTCCAGTTGTTTCTGGTGTTTCCACCTCAATGGGGCTGAACCAGCCCCTGTGCTGTTCAATCCCTGGGCTAGTTGTCTGTTACAACTGGTCCTATTGCCTCTCACACCAACTGGTTGCCTCATGCAACCAGCCCCGGGCCATAAAAATGGCCAGGTGGGACCCAGGAAACACCTGGGTCTGCTCTCAGACTCACATGGGGGGGTGTGACCAGTGGACATGCTGTCCCCCTCCCTCTTTCTCTCAGATCCCTGGAGGGGGCGGTCAAATCCCCTCACCAGGGGCCCTGGGGGTTGATACCCCCAGGGCGTTGTCAGGAACAGTGGGCTGGGGGGTGGTCAAATCACCTCAGCCCGTTGCTCCTCCCCCTTGGTAAAGGGGGGGGAGAGCGCCCCTCTCAATGGTGGGGGGGGGGGGGGGGGGGGTGGTCAATCCCCCCCCACCACCGGTCGCCTTGATGCAACTGGCCTGGCCATCTTTGTTGGTGGGAGGGTGATCAGATCCCCCCCCACCGCCAGTTGCTCTCCTTGCGGCCGGCCTTGTCATCCCCTGGGCAAGGGGGTGATGAAATCCCCCCTGCCCTGACCGACCGCCTTGTTGCGGTTGGTTGCTGGCTGGTTCAACCCAGCCAGCCACCCCCTCCCCCTTGCAATGGCAAGTGAGCGGAGGGGGAGGGAGCTGGGGCCGCTGGCCCTTGCTCCCGGGGCGGTGGCTGCTGTTTGCAACCGGCCGGGCCCACGTGGCATTGCACTGCGCGGGATCCCTTGCCCGCGGCGACAGCCCCCCGCGGGCCGTTGGGTCCCGCGTGGGCCAAACCGAGGGATAAAAGCGGCCCCAAGCGGGCCGTGGCACGGGAAGCAGCCCCAAGCGGGTTGCAACACAGGCGGGGCCCCAAGCCCAAAACCTGAGACAAACACACTTTGGCGGGCCAGGCCATCTGGCCAAGTATGTCCAAAATAAACCTTGGGCCCAATTATGCCCATACAAGCCCATCTGGCTGTATTTGCCCATATCCCCCACCGGGCCCGTTAGGGCCGGTGTACCAATGAGCCTGTTTCATGCGTTTTGAGGCCAGTTTCCCCAAATTAGTGATATCCACATAGGTCCATGTGGTCCGTGTGAGTTTCCAATGGGCTGGAGAGGCCCATATGTGCATCACATTTGGATTACACTTATATGTAGCACACACGTAAGTGCATACATATTTTAAAAGTCAAGTGGCCACTGTGGTTTTGGACCAACAAGAAAAATAAATAAATAAAAACCTTTGATGGGTGTAGCTGTTTGTATCAGGGTAAATATGCTGTGATTGATTGCAATGACAACAAAAAAAAATAAATTCATTAGATATATTGTGTGGTAGATGAAAGATTGATATTGTGGCAGAACTTGTGGCCAATCCTGTTGACCATGGGCCTTCCCACCCTGGTCAACAGGCATGATTTGATTGCAATCATCATGTAATTTTAAACCAAAACAAGGCCTTTTGTCAAGCAAACAAGGCCACAAGAACTGGTAAACAAGTCCACTGGACTTGGTCCACTTGTTTTGTGAACTTGTTTACTGGGAACAGTTATATCATGGAGTTGAATTCTGGTACGTACCGGCACGGGGTATGCATGTTACATAGCCTCCAGGAATCAATAATATACTTCTCAAATTGAAAGAAGTTTTCAAATCATGCAGATGAGAATTAGCTTGGGCAATCCCAATCCCAACTCCCAGGTCTCACCAGGCGGATTCCAGCCTCACCTGGAATCCTGCAACTCCCAGTGGTTGTATTGGGTCAAACAGCGGCTAGGCTACCAGTGTGGTAAATTTGCATTCCATGCAACACCTTCATAGGTTCCATCACACATTCCCCATCACAGTTTCCCAACCAGATACACAATGCCCTTGCTGTTAATCAAATTCCATTTGGGCTGATGCAGAACCAAGTTAATCATAACTCATGGCTTGTTCCATTCAAACTGTTCCCTCAAGCAAAAGCATATCCTTTTCTTGTGAACAGAAGGTATGATTGACAAATCAAAACCTGCGTCACCCTGTATTCAACCTGCTCAAATTGCGTGAGATCTGCACCATTTTGTTCCTAATGTATTTTTTTTTGTGGTTCTGTTGATCTCACATACCACACTTAATTATCCAAAATGGTTAAATGAGGATGGCAAATATGGGTTGTTTAAAAGTGTGTAATCTATGGGTGTAGAGCTTCTCCAATTGTTGGTGAGTTTTTTTTGTTAGGTAGCAACTTGCTAGCTAAAAAAATAGCTAGGAAGCAACTAAAAACCCAAAATTGTGTGCCATGTAGCAGGTGGCTAGCTAGGACCATTTTGCTGTTTTTTTTTTTTTTTTTTTTTTTTTTTTTTTTTTTTTTTTTTTTTTTTTTTTTTTTTTTTTTTTTCAATGTCAACACGAATCTGGGGCTGTGGTGAGGGGAGGAGTGGATATTTGAGCTGCAATGATGGTGGAAGGTGGTATCAAAGAAAATTGAAAGGAGCTCTGGCAGGTCAACAGGTTAGAGGATAGAGAGGAGGAACTCAAGGATGGAGCTAGCAAGCTTGCTAAATTCCCATAGCTTTATGGAGATTTGAATGTACTTATGGAGCTTGCTTGCTAGAAAGCCCTTATTTTTGCACAAATGTGAAAATCACTTGGTAAACTTAGCTAACAAGCAGGTTTACCAAGACAATTGGGGATGCTCTCATAGAATCCACCACTGTGTTGAAAAAATCCTCAGAAACTTTGACAAGTTGTTGAGGTGCACAAGGGTGGATAACTGTCAAAACCCAATTTTGAACCCTTGTTGCAATAAATTGGGCCTGCACAACAGTCATTGAGAAATTAGGGGACCAGTCCCACAGTTGTCCCTTCCACAGATCCTTGCTCAATAAGGGTTGGGACTTCCCCCAAACAGGGCAAAAAACATATTTTTTGAATCATTTTCATTTCAAAAAAAAATGGGGAAATCAATTGAGAACAATATCAATGGGTGAGGGGTTCTTGATGGAAGTTATGAATTCCAAAGGGGGGGGGTGGGATGGAGTTGTGGAGGAGGAGCGCGGGGGGCAGAAAGATTAGAGTGGGGATTGAAAAAGTTTTGCTTGTCAAGGAATTTTGTCAAGTCAACAGCTATTGAGCCCTATTGAGCAGAAAATGGTGGCTCAATTGGGTAAACCATCAATAAGTCTGCTTATCAAGCCAACTAATTGAGATGGTGGTAGATGCTACAAGCAATACAGGAAGTGTTTAGAGCAAGGTTCTTGGTTTAGATTGTGGGGGTGTGGCTGGGTTGATCAAAATGAAGGAGTAAGGTGAGAAAAGATAAAGGATGAGTAAGTGGGAAACAGATGGGGTGAACAGGAAAGAAGGACAAGTCTGTTAGAAAGCATCAAAATAGGATGCAATGGTTGAAATGAAATAGGAATAAGGAGATAAGAAAGGGGGGAACATCCAAAACATATTTAAAAACACATAAAATTAATAAAATAAAATATGAAACATGAAAATAAATAAAAAACTTAAACCAGAATAGAGGAATATACTTAATAAATGAGATTCCATCTTCCACCAGGAGAGCAGTTGGTTTTGGTTGGATAGGTGCATTGGAAGGAAGAAAATACAATAGATCTCCCCTTGAGTCTATTTTTGTCCTTTGATGGAAAGAGTGACTCTGTTTCTGATGAGAATTGCAGAGCTCTACCAGTGGGCCTTCAGATGGTATCTACAGTATTTTTGTAGTGATTTTGGAATGGAGAATGTGGTAAGAGCTATTCAGTTGAAGAAAAGGGTTTAAGTTTTTGCAAGAGAAGAGGAAGAGATATAGAAAAATAAATAAATAAATAATAATAATGGGAGAAGGGTGGATTTATAGATATTTCTGATTTTAGAAAAAAGGAAGGAAAGGTGGGAAAGGAGGGTAGAGAAAAGGTAGAGTTTTATTTTGATTGGAGAGGGGAATCTGGTTATGGGAGGGTCCAGATTTCAAAGTTTTTCTTTAGTTTGGTTAGGGAAGAGACCAGATTTCCCAGGTTTTGATAATTTAAATCCTGAGTTTTGGAAAAGAAGGCAATATTTTTAAATAGACCCAAATAAAGTAGGAAAATAGCAAGGATTTGGAAACATCTTTGTCTTCTAGTATGGATGAAGAGCTAAAAGAATTAGATTTAAGGTCCAACAGTTTTAGCTACTTACAGAATTGGAATTGTTGGTTATGGTCCTTTTGGCAGAATATGAGGAAGTTGTTGACAGATTTGGTGTGGTAGCAGTGAAGAAATAGATTTGTTGAAGTCTTTGATTTGGTGATTTGTGTTGTATGCCTTATTGTCAAAAGAGAGGATATTTTGCAAAGAACTTTTTTTTGGAGTGTGGTTGAGTTTTAGATAGGATTCATAGAGAAATTTATGGGTGAGAGAAATCTGTGAAATCTGCTTCTTCTTTGGCTAGGAGGTCAGACCTTTTGTTGGAGGGAAGGTTTTAGTAGCCTGGAAACCCCAAAAATTCCACAGGGAACCTAGTTCTGAGGTTGAAAAATTAAATTAATAGTCTGGGGTATAAATATTTTGCACAGGAAGTTCTTGAGAGGTTTCAGGGTTTGATGAGTGCCTGTTGGTTCTTAGAAAAGAAGATGATTTTGCTGATTGGGTTTTTGGTTGATAGTTAATGGTTCATTGCTTGGAGTTCTAATCTTAGGCTGAGAAATAAGACAAAACTTTTGGATTCAAGGATTTAGAGAATTAATCTGAAGTTTAGAAAGGAAGGAGTTGAGTGAGAGATATTGCTAGCTAAGACTGAGGCCAAAGCCACCCCTTTGTATTCAATTAATGTGCCATCAGAGAAGATGAAGATGGAATTTTGGGAGATTTTGTGGTTAAATTGGGATGAGATGGTGTTAGGTGCATTTTATTTGGAAAGATTAAGGTTTTTTTTGACTGGGATGAAGGGAAAAGAAAAGGGGAATGGGGGTATATGGAAGATCAGTCAGGGGAGGTGTGTAGTTCTATGAATTAATAAAAGTTAATTAGGAGTGTTTGGAATTTAGATGGCTTTTTACAGAATCAAAAAACTTGGAGAGTAAATTATTTTTGATTGGATTGAAATTTCTTGGTTGAGATTGTGAAATGAAAGAAAGTATTTGTGATTTTTGAGTGCTGTTCATGAAAGGAGATAAGGCCACTAGATTTTTTTAAAAATTTTGAAGGGGTTTGTTTGAAAATTTCAGTGGCAAGTTGCATGGCTGGGAAGCAACATTTTTCTAGGTTTTTTTTGATGCTTTCAAGGTTCTTGGTGTTGAACCAAAGGCCACTACCAAAAAAAAGTTGAGACTTGATGATAGCTAAAACAATTTGTTTTTAATATTTGATATTGATTCCTGAGGTGGTCTTAAATATTTGGAACAGTTGTTGCAGGAAATATTAAAGGTACTTTTTATAGAGGTAATATGGTTTTAAAATTAAATTTGGGTTTCAATTTAATTTCCAACCATTCAATGTTGCTAGAGAAGTTTATAGTTTTGGTTTCAGAGGAAAAATGAGTGGAGTTTTATTTTTTTGTGTGTGAAGTCCATGATTTTTGTATTATTTTATTTAAATATGGCTCCATGCTTTTTTCCCCAATACAACAAGAAGGAAGCAATTCTTTGGATATATTTGGTGCCATTCTCAAGTGTGTTTGTTGCCAATACATGAACAAAATTTTTGACAAAGCCTATGGAGACCTGTTTATTGTTGAGGGTCAGAAATATGGGAGAAATAAAAGCTATTTGCATAAGATACTAGAGTATTTCCCCCAGATTTGGGGACTGATTGGAAATTAGTAATTTGGATTGGGGATAAAAAATTTGGGGGCTGATTGGAAGATGATTTTTAATTTTCAAATTAAATCAGGATCAAGTTAATAAAAAAAATCCTCATTTTTAATTTTCAATCAAATCAGGATTAAGCTAAAAAAACCTGAAAATTTATTAATATAGGATTAACTTAAACACAGTATAAATTTCAAATTAATCATTTTCTGGAATGTATAGCATCTAAAAACTCAGTAAAAAATGTTATAATTTTTGAATGAAATTTTGTTTTCAGTTCTGTGTGTGACCAATACCCTTGTTGAGTGGTTGGACCTGCTGCTTGAAAATTCTACATATAACTGACCATGGCTGAACACCGGATCTTGCAAATAAAAAAAAAATTGGAAATTGTCCAACCTTGATATTTGTTGATTGTCAATGAGAAAGCCAAATTTACTGGAAACTGTTTGAAAATTGAATTGAAAGGGAGGAAATTTTTATCAGGTTAAGTAACCAAGGGGATGAGGGGAATGGAAACCAGCCTTCATATTGAATAACCATTTGAAATCTTTGCAACTATAAAAGTCCTTGAAAATCTGGAAACAATCAAGAAATTTCCATTTCAAATCCCAATTGTATGGTCCATGTTCCTCAAAATAATTACAGGGGCACCAACTTTCAGAGTCAAGCTATGAGGAGGAAAGTTTGGAAGAAATAATGTGTTGAGGAACTCTTGTTGCTATAGATTTTGAATACCCTCTTCAAAAGATTCATAACTGTTACAAGTCTTCATAGTTTGGTTTTTATTCATTTTCAAGGATAGAATCCAGTAGCAATTTATTTATGTTGTGAAATGCTTTATTTTTGCAACATAAAATAACACAGTCCATTAGATAACAATTTTCAAGATAAAAATGGTGCGAGTTTGGAAAAAAATTAGTTTTTAATCTATCCAAAGCTTGATATTCACTATAGCCATGAATAACCATATTATGAGGAAGAATTTTTTTGAACCCTGTATATTATTCAGACCATCTCCAACATTGAGTAAGAAATACTCGCAATCAGGATGACCTGCAGAATGCATATTTGAAGTAGGGTGCAAAAATTGGAAATTTCTAAATCAGGAAGAATTTTCCAACCTTGCATCAAAAATTTGGGGACTTTTACCTTTTTGAACCACAGCTGAAAATTGCCTAAAGTCACAACCAATAACCATTGATTTTCATCCACAAGGTAGGTTGAAATCCAGAAGGTCTTGAAGTAGCCTGTCAACCAACTCAAGAGGATCCATATGACTCATAGGTGCTTCATACCAGATTATCAAAGAAGCCTTTTTCAGAGCTTCACCCTTTTGAGAATTCTTTGATAATCTTGATAAAGAGAATAATTTAACCTCAAGGGACTTTCAAAGGTGAGATAAGCTGTTCTTCCAATTGTTAGATTCATGGCAGCTATTCCACTACCAGAAAATTTAATATCTATTCTTCCAGATGATATGATAGAAGCCAGCAAGCATTTATATACAAATGTTTTTTCAGACGCAGCTGATCCATCAATAAAGAAGTTGGAGCATTGAGAATAATTGCATGCATTAATTATCTGATCAAATATTTCCTTCTGCCTATGATTCAGAAGAGAATTTTTTTGCAAGTCTCATTAATTTATTACAGAATTTTGTTCCTCCTCCCAGATCCAGTTCCTTTTGTTCCTTGTTTCCTCCACTGATTGGAAAATTCTTGCAAGATTAGGAACAGCTTCATCAATGCTTTTTACAAATGTTTTAAATGTGTCAGGGTTTATGGATTTCAGTATTTAATTGGTGATAACTCTTTGATTTGTGATTCCAGAATGAATTAAATCATCAACCATCAAATTTAATGAAAAATTCCATAGGCCTTGTGGTTTTGCAGGCTGAAAAAGTGCTGAAATGATTCCAAAAAACCTCCTAAGCTCAGAAGGTCCAATAGATTCCTCAGCTTCTCCCATTGTTTTTTCCAAATGAGGATCATTCTCAATTTGACCCTTTTCAAAGGCAGCCTCTCTGAAATTTCTATCAAAAATTCTATTTAAATGCTTTGGGTGATTTAAATAAGTTTTAACAAAACAATTATTAAACCAAAATCTGAGAAACCATCTATGAAAATCTGCATGTTAAACAGTATGAGTCCTTCCAATTGAAAAACCCCTCTGTCTGGGATTTCATTATTTTCTCTGGGGATGCCATGTGAAATGTTGTGGAAATTCAAAATATTTGATGGTCCTTGCTTCAGTTTTGATTTAATTCCTTTTGAAATATTCTTTCAGCATGGTTTTTGAATGGTTTGATTTTTGAACCAATTAATCCAGGGCTTCACCTGGTTCAAAAATGACTAGTTGTTGGGCAGGCAGGTGAATGTCCAGTTTTATAACAGCAGGTGAGATAGCAGACAATTCAAAGGAAAAATTTCTCCAGCATTCCTCAGGTGCAGCAACCCATCTTGAATCCCTAAAAATTTTAATTTCATCAAAGTTGTCACCAACCTCCACAGTAACAAAGTAATAGACCTTACAAAAATATTTGTAGAGATATTTTAAAGCTGAGATACCTGCACATACATCTAAATTGATGTGACATTGTTATTTTTCCAAGAGATAGTGATTGTGAGGGAAAACCCAGGAATCATCAATGAGAGGTCTTCTTTGGTGGTAAGAGTGATATATTGTAACTCTATGTTAACATATTTGATAGAAAGGATAGGAATTGTCACCCATTATGGTTTTGGGGCAAAAGGCTTTGGGTTATCTCCTTCTGCATGTACCATAATCCATGTAAGGGGAATCAAGGTTGAAAATATCACAGGGTCCATGTATCATGTGTCTCTTTAATTTTTGGAAAAGATGAGGGTGAGTGTTTTAATTAGTAACCAATGCACACACAATAATTTCAATGTTTTCAGATATTCTGGGATTGTGGTAATGATGCAGGATGACCAAGATGTGAGCATGTGGAAGGTCCCTCTGCTGGAAATCTGTGACATGAGTGCATGTAATTGTGATTCCAAATATTTCATCCTTCAATATTTCATCAAAGATTATTTACAATTTTTTTCAAAAACATGTGTTACAATATTTGACCTATCCTGTGCTGTTTTACCTGGAAAAAGATTGTTTAGAATTTCTGGCCATTCTGGGTTACATGTGACTATTATAAAAAGATCAGGCTTTCCAATATTCTGATCCATTTCCATAGCATCCTGATATTTAGCCTTCATTTACCTTGGGCCGCCTATAAATGATTGAGGAAGGATCAAAAAACAACCTAAGAGTAATAAAATATCAAGTTATCCATATGTATTGGTAGAAGATAGACATAAATCTCACACAAAAAATTGAAGAGAAGGAAAATTACCTGTTACCTGACCCAAATCAATACCATGGTTGATTGCACCCAAAACAACATAGAAATTCTCAAACCTTGGCTTATTTTTATGATGAAAAATATATGATTATCTTTATGTCTTGATTTTTATATATTTGCAAATGTTGGAAAATTTGACCACCACAGTGCAAAAGGGAATAATCAGAATGAAAAAATTCCAGATGATTTAAATAATAATTAATGGTAGTGAATCTATTCATTCCTGACTCTTCTTTCAATTCTGGAAACCAACCCAATTCACCATAAGGATGAAAAACAACATAGTGCAGAGGGTCATAAAAGTTGCTCAGTTCACTAAATCTCCTCAAGGAGCAATCTGAGTTCCTGATAAAAAATATATATGGGTCAATTGATCAGGATAATTACTTGTGTGAAATAAAAATGCAATAGAAAAGCTTCAATTTCATGATCAAAAACCAAAGAAAAGAGGAAATGCCGTACCTTCTAGCCATATTGCAGCCATTTGGTCTCCTGTTAGTAGGTTGTAAACTATTTGATACATATTTTGTGAAGATGGATCAGCAAGCCTGATGGATTGATTTGGACCAAGCTCAGAAGAAACTCCTTGAAACATACATATCCAACCATTATTTTGGTGTAAAGTGTCTTGAATCATAAGAAAGAACTACTGTGCCACATGTGAGCCCCATCTGTGCCAATTGTGCAATTCATTTCCCATGTAAAATATATTAAATTGGATGAATGAGGGGTGATTTTCACCAATTGGATTAAGACTACCTATTTTACAGTGAATAGTTCCATTCATCCTAAAATTTTATATGTACCTTGTCTTGAAATTGAGGGCATTCAAATTATTTTTCTGAACACCGATTTATTCCAAGAAAAAATTGGGGTTTATCAGCCTGAAATTGGAGAGCCGTTGATTCTCATTGGAATGATGATTCCTAGTAAAAATCTTGAACATATAAAGCAAGCCAAGTGGTGGTCTTTCCTGTTGCATTAGAACATGCCCATTGCTATAGAACAGGGAGATTGTCTAATTTTGGAAAAGGTTTTCTTGGAAATTGTGGAACAAAATGGTGGGTTGTAGAGTTTATAGTTCAACAAGAGTTGGTTCCATCCACCCCCAGACAACAGGGTGGCTAATTTGTACTTTTTGAATTTTATCTTCAGGTTCAACCATGATTTGATTGTTTCCCAATTTTGTGAGATCCATAAGATCACCTTTAAGAAAAGTTTCTTGTGGTTGGCCTGCCAGGTATTCTTCAACTCCAAGTGATGCAGATTGTGGGGAACCATGGTAATTTTCATAGTTGATTTGATCAAAATGTTCATTATTTTGATATTGATTCAGCCCAAAATTGTCCAAAGCAACATTGAGATTCTCATTGTTGTGAAATAAATTAGGGTGAATTTCCACAGAAATAGGAACATTGAAAATTTAAGGAGTAGTATGAAAATTTTGGCCAGGAGGTGGAGGAAGTGCACTTGAAGTTGGTAGATTTTAGAATAAATAAGGATTGCTAATGTTTGAAATGGAAATAGAATGAGGAGGAGGTGCAAGTATTCAATGTTGATTCAGTCAGCAGGGAGAGGTGAAAAATTGTAAAGATGAGGTATGGGATGATGATGATGTGTTGATCTGGTATGGTATGGAGATGATAACAAATAATTGTGAATTATATGTGAAGAATGGTTGGAAAGATATGGTGGAGGTGGGAAAAAGGAAGAGGTACCAATATGATGGTGATGGTTATCATCAAGATGGGCATTGGAATGTGATTGGTGTAGTGAATTTGGAACCAAAAAGTAAGGGGAGGAGGAAATTCTTCTATGTGAATTTTTGAAGTGACTCATTCTGTTTTGGAATGCCAATATAGGAAAAGCCTTGTTGGTGTTTATTTATGGGTTGAGGGGGAAGCACATGAAAGTGGGATGGAACGGGGTTTATATAACTGTTCAATGTTCAAACCAAAAGTTTGAGCCAAGTGAAGAATCAGTTTTAATTACTTGCGTTGTCAATGTCCTCTGTTAAAACTTCTCTGTTAAATTTTTTGTCCTTGTTGCATTTGTTTTCAATGGTCCTTGTTACCTCTGGTTTCCTTTTTAAATTTGTTTTCCTTGGTCCTTGTTGCATCTTATGTCCTTTTTACATGTGTTTCATCTGCTGTCCATGTTAAATGCATTTGATCTTCTGACCTTGTTACATACAGGTTTTTTACAACATTGAAAAAAGAAGAATTGAAAAAAAAGCTCACAATTCCCACGCGCAGCCCCGCATTCATACAGTAAGGGTGCACACTGTTGGAATTCTACTGATTCTGCTCACACTTAAGTCCTTCAAAACCTTAAAAACAATCACGCTCCTTATATTCTAATTATTCAATCATTGTTATAGTTTTTTACAAATGTATTTCAATTTCACTGGAAATATTCCATTTTGTGTAAATAAAATGAATTCTTAACATTTTTCATTCTTCTTAAATTTGATGAAGTATTTTTTTCAAATCTGAGGTCAGATTTGAAGTGCTCAAAAAAAAATGATATTATTTAATTTTTGCATATCAAATTCACTCAATTGGTGTCTATATGTGAAGTCTCCAAAGAATTTAACTACGGAGACACCCCACAGGGCATTCTTAGGCCTCAATTTATCCCCCAAGGGACTCAATTGACATTTAAAGGCTTTAGGGAGCCCAAAAAGTCATCAAATAGAATGTTCTCTCACCCTGGGAAGTCCTTTAAACCTTAAAAAGGTTGAAAACATTCCCTGGGTGGGAACACATGCCAGTTGGCATGAAAATTGTAATTTTTGACTAAAGTCAGGCTGATTTCATGATTTGGTGTGAACTTAGTAAGGTTTTTGGCGTGAATTGAGGCTGGGACACATGAAAAATAAAGAAATCACATTCTAGTAATAACCCCCTCAAATTTAATTTAAATGATTTTTGTGTTACTCTTCACTTTGAGATCTCAGGTTGTGTCTAAAACTTTTGATGAATTCCTCTGCAAATCTCAAAATGGCCCTCCTTAAGTATTAAATACAACTGAATGATTCTCCTCCTAACCCACTTCCTTCATAATATTTCCTGGTGACTTTGGTGCATCTATCTGCAGCCCACTGAATGATTTATTTGAAACTTATAAAACTTTATTTTAATCTTTGAATATAAAATTCCCATTTTATTATTTCACATTAATCTGTGAAACATGAAAGTAAATCAGACTACTTTCCATTTTTTTGAGGGTATGATGGCGCCTATCAAGTGTCATTTTCATCTCTAATTTTTTACTTTTTGCCTTTCACAGTGAATTCTCCCAGATTATTCCACATGAATTAATCTTGTTCCAAAGTAACCTCAAATTCCTCTTGCCCATTGTGCCAGAAATGAGTTTCTTGATGCGGTCCTGTTATTGCTTTTTACCTTCCATTCCCTTTTTCATTGTTTCCCTTTTTTCTTATGCATTTGATCATACACATATCCTATTTTGTCCACTAAAGGCTGACCAATAGAATTGTGATAATTTGCACTGTGATATTGGATGGTACCTTCCTTGTGTTGCACCATTCCTTTTTAAGAATTCATTGAAAACCTGTTTTGTTGGCTCAGCACCTCTTCTTCTGAGTAAAGAACCTTCCTGAAACACAGCTTAGCCAGTGTGGTGCTTCTTGAGGTTGTCTATCTAAATAGCTACCACATCCTCCAGCAGGCTTCCAACCTTATGTGGGATAGTTTTGATGTAGAAACCAGGAACAGAATATATTTCAATGATAAATAATCATAAATAAGAAACACTGAGAACAAGAACCATAGGTAACGCCTAAAGACAAATATAACCAACAGAAGGCTTATTGAGATTCTGAGGAGATCAGCACAGTGACAGGTTAAAATACTAGCAACAATGACAACAGAAGGAGATCAGAGGAGTGCCTTGAAAAAACTGATGAGACAGGTTAGCCAGATTCAATACCAATAGAGTTGGAATATCTTCTCACATTATTCAAGCTGGCTGTAGGCGGTCTGATGAACAGTTTTCTGTTTTAATATTGAAAAGAAGATGAATGTGAGTCAAGAGTTGAGAGCCATGATGGGCTGAGGTTTGAGTTTTTGACTTTATCAACTGTCAAAATTCCCACCTTAGAGATTCCTCTAGATTTAGAGTATCAACACCCTAGAGCCAACGGTTCAACATGCGGTGAGACAAAAAAGAACAACAGAAAGGTGTACAAGGAGACACAGGAGGGACAAAAGAAAAAAATAAGGGGTTCAAGTCAACACTCCCCCTCAACTCAGGAGTTATTGATAAGGAGAGCAGAAAGAATTTACAAGTCTGATTTTCAACACCTTGTTGGCAGCCTTTGTCAATGAGTTGGAAGTCATGGATTGAGAGTGAATGAGAATTATGTTGATGATTTTGTCTTCATAGTTGTTTCAAAGACTTTTTGTCTTGATTTCAATGTGCTTAGCTTTAGAGTTGTTTCTGAATTTATCAATTTTATCATTGAGGCCCTTGTTTTCAATAAGATGTAGAGGGAACCAAAACTCTTTCCAATATATCTTGGTTAGCGGTTGATGAAGCCATCTACCCTCCAGATGGCAGCTGTAAAAGGAAACACATTTTGATTCTATGGAGGAGTGAGTGATAGATTTCTGTCAATGTCTTGTCTGGAACAGAGGGCTACCCTTTAACAAGCATATCATTCCCCTCTGGGAGATTTGGTTACCTGGATTGTCTCCCTACGTGGTGTCGCTATATTAGATCAGTATATTTGTGATTGAGCGGTGGCTGAGAGTGAGAGACACCTCCTTGGTGGCCAATAAATATTTCCATACATGGAAAATCTTCATCCAGTGGAAGTATCCATGTTTTTTGGAAAAATGGGCCAAGCTGGACAAAGCATAGCTGATGTCTGGCCTTTCTAGGTTTTCCATAAATTTGAGTCATCCAATGGGTGAGAAATAGTTCACAGTAATATTCAAAAATTTCATGTTATCTTCCTCAGTGGCTGGTGATAAATGGAGGCCAGTGGTTCTAGGGGTGGATACCAGCTTACAATCAGACAGGTTCATGGAAGAAAGACCCTTTTCATTATGGAGAGGCAGGCTGAGGTGTAATAGATCATTTTCCCTTGTAACTTTCATCCCTAGGAGGGTGTTGGGCAAATTTGCTGTAGAGTTCTTGAATTGTTTAAGGAATAATGTTTTGAAGGCTTTGGTGTTTCTGGAAACTATCAGTTCTCCCACATGGGAAAAGCGCTGATGAATTTTACTTACACAGAAAGAGGCATTTTTTGCAGGCCAATTTGGAATACCCTTTCTCTTTGATCCAGGAAGTCAATGTCCTGTAACAGTTACAAGGTGCCTGCTTCAGGCCATACATTAATTTTTTTTAATTTGAGGTGTCTTCCTTTTTGGCCCAATCCCAGAGGTTTTACAGTATATAATTCCTTGTCTAGTTCTACATGAAGAAATGCCCCTTTGACATCCAGCTGAAGCTATTCAAGTCTCTTCTCTACCGCAAATGTTAGAAGAGCTTTCAGGGAGGCTGCTCTTCCAGCGGGTGCAAATTTTTCAAATTATTCCAGGCCATATTTTTGGTTGAATACCTGGAAGCCCAACCAATTCTTGTAAGTAGGAGTTTCCCCATGTGATTTATGCTTCAATTTTAAAACTGCCATGTTCTTCAGTGTTTTTTGACTGACTCTCCTTCAAATTCCTCCCAGAAGTCTTGATATTTGATGGATTTGATTTATTTCATAGCGGATTCTTTCCAGGTGGGAATAATCAGAGCCTCCTTGATGGATCTGGATAGGTTCTTCTTGGTATAACCATATCAATTTGGTTTTCTCAAGGTCTCTCAATTACTCAATTGGAGTCTCAGGCCAACAGAGATTTCTTTCTCCTCATCCAACCTGCACATAGAGTTGGAGAGTTCTTCTTCCTTTTCAGTTGTGGTTGTGTTGTAACTGACATGAAATTGGTTTTCAGACACAACCAGTACGGAAGGAGTTGTCAGGATTTTAGTTCTGGAAGGGGAGATTAGGTCACCGTCCGTTTATTCTTCTTAGATGAACATATCTGGAAAGGAAAACTTGTAAAAGATTATGTGCTTTGTACTTATAATTTTTCCAGAGGGTGTTAGAACTTTGTATTAAAAAAGAGCTGGAATAAAACAAACAAGAATACCTAACTCCCCCATTTTGTACATTTTTGATCTGAATTGAGTATCATTGAGCTTATAGGTGAGTTTTGTACCAATTGGCTTGAGTTATTCCTGCAGGAGGAATTTTCTGTGCATCAGAATCCAGAGAAGTTTGACCCCTTTTTTATTTGTAATTTGATTCAGTATTATGCAACATCCAAGAACAACCTTGTGCCAACATGACTTAGGTATTCAAATTTCCAACAGAATTGATTGCATTGATTTCATGCAATTTTATTCAGCGCTATCTAATAAACCATTATTTTGTAAATGTTCAGCTTCCCAAACAATCTGGTTGATGGGTCATTCTTTATAAAAGGCAGTCAACTTATTATTGAAAAATTTGCTTCCACCATCAAAGTCAACCTCCAGGAGATATGGTTGGTGCTACCTGTGCTTGTTTTCTATTAGAAAAATGAGATTACTGGAAACTTTATCTTTGGTCCTCAGAGGAAAGGACACAATGTACCCAGAGTTGGAATCACTAAGGTTAAGGACAAATCTGAACCCACCTTTGGTGGTGGGGTTGAGAGGTCCCATCAGGTCAACATGGATTTGCTCCCAGACTCTCAAGACTGGTTGTTGGACTTGGGAGAAAGTTGATTTAGTTATTTTTTATTTGTTCAAATTTAGAAACTCAAATTTTTCTTTTTCTTTGAATGAGATAGAATTTTTCATGTATTTCTGCATACGTCCCAGAATTGCATGCCCAAGGGTTCTGTGGATTTCCAAAAGTTTTCTGCTGTGGTAGATACTGGCATTGCAGTCCTTGTCCATGTTTATGACACACAGGTTGTTGAGCATTTTCCAAGCGATGAGTTCCTTGTTGCCAAAGTGTACAACAAATAGGCCAGGAGAGACAGAAAAGTTGATTTTCAAAACAGCTTGATTTACTACCAGTTTTCCAAGATATTAGAGATTGACATTCAATTCAGGTACCCAAATATAATTGCTGAGACTAATGTTACAGTTCTCAAAGGGAATGAGAGCAGTTCCTGTTCCCTAGATCTCAATTTCCATGTTTTTCTTTCCTTTATGAATCTTCCTTTTTTCTTTGGCGGTGGATATAGTCTGAAATTGATTTTTGTCTATTATAATATGGATGGAGCAACCAGATTTTTGTATGAAATGACTCAAAGATAGTTTCTCAGGGTTCGAAAAGTTACATCCACAGAAAAATTAATGAAAGTGAGCTTCCTCTGCAGTCTTGTTTTTCCCCTTGTTGCCTTGGTTATGGAGTTTTCATGGTTTAAGTTTGGGAAATTTGAACCAGAATTTTTTGGCAGGGTGAATGGTTACAAGTGGATTATGCTTTCCATTCTTTCATCTTGTAACATTGTAGAGTGCCACATGGTCAGGATCATTTAGAGTTGCTTGGGTGCTGATTTTGTTTTCATGTTGAGTGAGATGGTCTAACACAGTCTTAATCTTCATTTCCATTGTAGGGTTCATGATTTGAGTTTTCATGTTCTTCATTGTTGCCTGAAATTTTAACAAGACAAGATAGGCAATTATTTTTGTTGGAAACTCAATCTCAACTTTGGTCAGCTTTTTTAGATACATTTTTATGGTGGTAACAAATGGGTTGATTTTTGATGAAATTTTAAGATGGAGAAAAAAATTGAAAACCCAAGCCCTGTTTTACAATTTAGAAAAGAAAAAGTGTGACTGAGTTTCCAACCAAACACCTCTGGTTTCTTCCTCATTGCAATTTTTGTATATTCTGTTGTAAGTGTTGGTGTTGAGTTTGGAAATTAAGTACGCTCCCATTTCTTTGTTTTCTTCCTTGTCTAATTGTGAAAATCTTTCTGAAAATTTCATGATTTAAAAGATTAATCTTAGTGAAAAAGGCTTCTCCATCTATTTGCGTCACATACTGTAGTTATCCTTGTTCAGTAGTGCTGTCAATTTGATCAGTACCTTCAAAGCTTGAGACTTGAAGTTCATGGAGTCTTTCCCTGGTCCTAGCATAGATGAAAAGCCATCTGGGGGAATTTTTTTTTATTTTAACCATGATGCAGGATAGGTTTGACATGAAAACCAGGACCAGACTATATTTCAATGAGAAATAATCAGAAATAAGAAACACTGAGAACAAGAACCATAGGTGATCCCTAAAGACAAAAATAACCAAAAGAAGGCTTCTTGAGATTCTGAGGAGAGCAGCACAGTCACAGGTTAAAATAATATGAAAAATTACAAAAGAAGGAGATCAGAGGAGCACCTTGGAAAAAATGATGAAAAAGGTTAGCCAGATTCACTACCAATAGAGTTGGAATCAATTCTAACTTTATTCAAGCTGGCTGCAACCGTTTTGATGATGAGTTGTCTGTTTGAATATTGAAAAAAGATGGGGTTAAATCAAGAGTTGAGAGCAATGATGGGCTGAGGTTCAAGTTTGTCAATTTGATCAACTTTCAAAATTCCCACCTTAGAGATTCCTCTAGATTTAGAGTATCAACAACCTAGAGCCAACAGTGCAAAATGCGGTGAGACAAAGAAGAACAACAGAAAGGTGTACAAGGAGAAACAGGAGATAAACACACAGGAGAGACAAAATAAAAAAATAAAGTTTTCAATTCAAAACCACCAACATCCTCCCCCCACCTTCTTTTTTACCACGTCCCATTCCTCTGGAACTATTATACATAATGCCACCTTTTCCTCCTAATCCTGCAAAAAATTTGACCGCACTAATCACTTGTGTTTATTGAATGCAGGTTACCAACTTGCAATTAATAAAGGAAGTCTTAATTCTAGGGCTTTTTTTTTCTACTGCCACAAATAAATCTTATGCTCCACCTTTTCCATGACCCTCAATTTTGCATCAAGGCCTCTGAAAGCAAAATCATTGCAATCCTATCGCAAAATTTGTCCTGCTGGATGATGAATAGATTTTGTTTAAATTGTGAAAACCTCCTCTGGAATTGTTTGCAGAAGAGTCTTCAAAATCCTCTTGTTAAAAATCTTCATCCCCTCCAACTTTCTTTGAACACTTCCTGAACTACCTCACTTGGGCAAAGGCTAGTCATCCGTGGGCTATCCATAACTTTGTTGATGTACCCAAATTTTTTTTCTCAGTTCCTCTGCCTCCCAATAATATTTTTTTGTGTGGTTCCACCAAAAATATCCCCTTATTCACATCAATATCCTATAATACCCCCTGCACCACCTAAATATCATTTCATCCCAAAAATCCAGGAATTCATGCAAAAAAATACTTCATAAAAAAATTTAGAGCCATTCAAAGGTGCTTTTTATTGAACCAAAAAATGAATGATTCATCCTCAAATTATTAAAGGAAACCAACACTCATCCAAAGAGAAATTATATATTTTATATAAATATTTGTGGCTCAAATAGTCTTTCTGATGAGTTCTCATGATTCCCAACAGTCCTAGATCATCTTTCTGCTTGGAATTTGACCAAGCTATCAAAAAATTGACAGTAATCACATGTGGGATTATTGAATTTTATAATAAAAAAATATGGTCTTACTTTTAATCTAATATTTCAATTGCCATCCTCCTCTAATTCATAATAAATGAGAAAGAAAATTTATGGTACCAAAATTTTTCATATTTTTTGGATCTGTAATCTGTTTCAAGTACCTTTGATGTTTGATTTTGTTTGATGAATTTATACTGAGTTTCTATTTTTTCTTTTTACTTTTGTTTTAAGTAGATATCAGATACCAAATAATCTGCGAATCAAAATTTCAGAAACTGTACACTTTCTAATTAGTTTCAATTTTTGCTTGGAGAAAGTACTTGGAAGTTCAAGGGTTGTTTTTTTTCAATAAGCCCAAATACTTTTTTCTACCCAATTTACCATCTAAATGTGATTTTACCATGATTTTGAATGTCCCTATTTAAAAAGGGGATTGGCTAGATTTTAAATTCCTTGAGGGAGAGGTTTCCTGTGGGAATGTTTTAACAACTAGTGAAATATTAAATATATGTGCACTTGATGATGAAGAAAAAAAGCTGGAGTATCCGCAAGCAATTATTCCAAATTTAAAATGGATTTAATTTAAGTACCATAGTAGACTAGTGCAGATTATTGCATTGAATATTTCTGAGGAAGAAAGTGGGAGATTACCATAGGAATAGGAAGTAGCAAGGGGGAATTTTGGCAAATAGGCAGAGTGATTATCATTTTAGATAATCAAAAATCTTAAAGGATATTCTGCGGAAAAGAAAGCATCTATGAAGAAATTAGTGCGCATTTGGATAGAAAAAGGGTTATTTGCTTTATGAGGTAGAGAGCTGTATTGCTAGGTTTTGAGATTCACAGATGCCTGGTTATAAATAATGGACAAGATCCCACAAATTCCTTCCCTTTCCCATCATCAAACTTGAACTCATTTCATTGATATGGTATGAATTCATTGCAGTTTAATAATCTGTACTTTATTTCTCATCAATATTTGAAGATGTCTACTGGTTCATTATTCCACTGAAATTCCTGATTTCTCTTATTTTGGGTACTCTATTTCATAATAAAGTCAAAAAGGGATTCCTTTGGACCAATAATAATTAATAAGTACCAATTATCACATAATAAATGAATTCAGAAGGTAAATTAACATCTATTCAGTCACTAAGTCTACCCCCAGTTTCCCTGTGGTTCTCAAGGTAATTGGATATTATCCAATATGATTTTCTTCAGCAACCATTGTTTATCTCATAAAGTTAACTGATATTTAAAAATATATTATGGGTGAAGAAAAAGGACTGGAATTTTCAGCAAAATTATATATTAATAGTGTCTATTAGTAACAAAAATTCATAGTAGCATCCTTAAATTAAATTCTGTGCCCAAGAAGGAACCTAATTATATCTTCCAATAGCTACAGAGTTCTCCTAATACTCTACCATTCTTCCCCTAAGGCATATTATCCTGGGTATAAATAATTCTTGAAAATTCCTAGATCCTTCCACATGCTCAAGCTTTCAGAGATACTTCCATATATATCAAGGCCTTATAGCTCCCGGAATCCCTCCAAATGTTCAAACCTTCTATAATACTTTCAGATTCTGAAACCTCCTAAAATAATTCCATAGTTTAAAACAAGACCCAACAAATTCATAGCTGATAAATCTTCAAGAGCCCCCAAATCTTCTTATCTCATAAATATAAAGCTCCCTAAAACCTTCTTATCTCCTTCCATACCTGAGAAGTCCTCAGATATTCTTACCTGGAAATCTCTGAGTAATATCACTGTAAACCCCCTTTCAGAAAATCTCTTCCCTGGGAACAATTATCCCAAAAAGATGAAAGAATCTTACCAGTAAGTTCCAAACTTGCAATTTCCCATTAGAAAGGACTCAGTGAAGAATTCTACAGTAATTTCAACCCCCCCACACACATACACACACACGCACACACATTCTGTTGAGCTTATAAGGAACCCTGTCATCAAGAAAAAACCTATCTTACCCCCTGATCATCATAATAACTGTAATTATTATCTAGCAACAATTATATCTATCAATCCCTAATCACCATTGCCACCAATCACCCTCAGGATCAGTAAGAATCATCAGCATCATTTATTGAATGTATAAGAAGAAGAATGATGAATAGATAAGAACTGTACTCATCCATAAATTAGAAAAATACTGAGAAAGGTTTCAAGATTTAAATATTTCAAGAGAACATTACTAAAAATATTCATTTTATAATAAATATAAATACCATCTTAATTTTAGATTTTTTTTTATTGCGCCACAAAAAGAAGCAGAGGAGAGAATATTATTATTTTATTCAACTAATTTTTCATTATCTTATGTTATATTTTATAACTAATCTGAAGTTGTTATTAAAGAATATAAATATCATGTACTAACTTTATATCTCCAAACCTCTTCTTGCCTACCAGTGTGTTGGTTTTGAATACAGAATTAAAAGTAAATTTACACTAGCATTAATTAGGAAATAGTCAAATCATTTATTTTCTTTTGGTTAGTGTAACTATCTTCCTATGCATTGGTCAGGAGGACAGCCTAAATAGCACCTTGTAGGCCCATTTCTCCAATATCAATATTATGAATTTCTATTTCCCCTCCAAGCTCTAGCTCACAAAAAGACTATTTCCATAGCAGAAATTTTTCTTATTTGGAAATACCCAGCAATAGCAATGGCTTTTTTCAATCCTATAAACCTTGAAACAATGTTACACATGCCAAACTTGAGGGTTTATATGTGGCGAGTAAACTGAAAACCAAATGAATTGCTCAAGCTGCAACTATTAATTTTGGTGCTTTGTTGCATGGGATGTGGTTTCTTTATTTGGGGGAATAGCCTAGTCAAATCCTTAAGAGAAGGATATTTTGGACAATAAGATAAATGAGACATTGGAAGAGGAAGGAGGTTCAAGTGTTGGTGAGTCATAAAAAAAAGAAAAGGGATATTTTTCAGATAATTTGAAAGATTTTTGGATGGAGTGAACAGTTTTGGAAAGTATTTTGGTTACCAATGTTTTTGAAAAAATTAAAAGATTAATGAACAAGGGAGTTGTGGTTATATAAAGTGAAAACTCCAGAGAAGTGGCTTCAAATATATGGAAGTGGTGCTTTATTTTAAAGAGTTCCAATCCAAAATCAAGCAGTGCATTGAAAATGGAAGTGCTTCCAGGAAAAGGAAAAAGAAGACAAGAAGAAAAATAGGAGGTGGAAATAATAGGTTGAGAGGTAGGGAGGATACGGGGAGAGAGGAATAGGATGAATCAGAATTAAACAAGCCCAAATAATCAGGCAAGGTAAATGCTTTGGTAGAAATGGTTGATTTGAGAATTGAGGGATTTTATTTCTGGTAGGTGGAATTTGCATGGAGCTGGGAGGAAATGATGGAATGTGAGATAGTTTTGAGTGCAAGGTAACTCAAAATGAAGGTGCTGGAGGGAAGTTTAAAATGGTGTGTGGTCAAGGAAGGGTTTTTAGCATTATATTTCAAGGAAGAATTTAGAATGGTCAAATTTTTAGTTAAACCAGCAGGTCCTTTGATGATTCCTTAAGGGATAAGTTTGGAAGTTGGCTGCAGGTGGGAAAATTGACAAATAGGGATGTGGAAAAATGAAGAAGAATCAATAGGGTGGAAGAAATCTTTGAGGCAATGGAAGAATTATCTTGAAGAAATTTCTGTGATTGTAAAAGAGGCATTTTTGATGGAGATAAATATGAAGAAAATTAAACAAGGAGGATAGTTTCAAATAAAATAAAATAGAGATTCAAAAGAAAAAACAAGAATTGAGAATAAATGTAATGAGGAATTTTTCAAAGAGTGAAATTCAGAGCTTCAGAGTCAAGATTTTTCAGGATATATCAGATGAAATTCCTGGACTAGTTCAAGGAAGTTGAAGATATTTTCCAGGGGTTCCCACAAGGTACAACCAGGTTCATTGTGGAAGCCCAAAAATTGGAAAAAATACAGAAATTCTCTATTTTGTAACCTTGAATCAAGGAGGTGGCTTATGTCCAAATCAATATCTTCTTTTTAAAAGATATCCTTGAGAGGTTAATGAGATTTTCCCAGGTGTAATATGTGAAAGGCTCAAGAAGAGAGAAATGGAATACAGGATAAATGCATTTCCATTGAATTGAAATATTGGGTTTGAATAAATCTTTTGAGAATTGATCAAGGATGGTGAATGGACCAAAAGGTCATTCAGAGAGTTTTTTTTGAGGATTTATTGGTTTGAATTTTAGTAAGAATCTGGCCATACTCTACTACAATATTTGAAAGAATGAGGGGAATTTTGATTCTTATTCAATTGAGCTTTATATTTTTCCACAGATTTCCCAAGGTTTTCTGCATGTTTTATTTGAATTTCCCTCCGGTTCTTGAGGTAGATGGTAGATGGTTAATGTTTGTTTGTAAGAATTCATCCAAATTGGGGCTTCCATCAATAGATGAGTTTGAATGGGTTTTGGAAAGTAGAGCAGTGGAAGGATTCTTTTAGAAAAATACAGAAAAAGGTACCCAATTTCATATCACAGTTTTGAAACTCCTTCAAAAAAAACCAGCCTTTCATCAGCTTCACTCTCAGGGCAAACCCAACCTCACTGACTCCTGAACCATCCACTGGATAGTAATCCTGCATATCTTATGGTCTCTATCTTCTTCTACCAGGTTCAAACTCTCCCTATATGCTATAATCTCTAAGTCCATGTACACCTTACCACTGTTTCATGTGGTTCAGTAAACGTTCCCTGGATATATTCCTCTCTCTATGGCTTGGTGCACCCTATATCTCTCCTCAACCCAGTTTGTATATGGGGTATTACATATTACATACTTAGTATATAAATATTACATAATCTCCACTGTCTTTTCAGCCAATCCTCCCAGGACTCCAGATCAGTACATTTCAGACCTTCCTGGACAGGTCCATCACCCAATCAGTCAACTACAACCTCCAGCCCAATCCTTCAACATGTAATACCATGGGAAATCTAGCCAGTATCACCAGCCACTCCTCCCTCAAGGCCTCCTTATCAGTTATCACATATATTGGCCTCTCCTTAAATCCTGGAATAATTCCCCCCAAGGAATCAATATACTACCTAATCTTGGTTAGTCCCTCAGCCAGTATGTTTCATCCCAGCACAAGGGAAAGTTCACCCATCCCTCCAAAATCATATAAACTTTCCCCTTCCTGGTTTTACTCTTATAGGATTCACCAAATTCTCCTTCAACAACATCCATTTGGAATGCTTTATCCCATATTTCAAATTATCATCCTTTTTAATCCTCCTCTGATCTTATCAATTGAAATCCCAGTCAATCATCCTTGAGTTCTATAAGTATTAATGCCCTTGAGTTCTATAAGTATTAATTCATGTTCCAACCTGCTTCTTGCATGCCAGAGAAGTTTTGAAATTATACTAATTCCTTCCTCTTAAATACTACCCACTCTCTTCCTATTATAATAATCCACTTCAACCAAATCCAATCCATTCCATCACATCTACAATCTTGGATAACAATTCCTACACATTTTGTGGACCTGTGTTCAATTGATCTAAACAGTTTGTGGCCTTTCAAGTTTCAAAGGGATTTCCAAAAAGCGTGTGGATACCCATGTGGAAACCATACTTCCCCCTTATTCATTCCTCATTGGCCAATCCCTAAAAATTTCCCCCTCTTCAATATATTGAACCCTCATATTCAATTTTTGCTCAAGAGATTTTTCAACAATTCTTAGATCATTCCTAGGTGTCTCTAAAACACACTTTCAAAGCAATGATGGCGCCATTTGACACCCTTTCATGCTCTTTTGGTGCCCATTCCTTAAAAATTTCTGGGAATTTCTTCATTAAAATTAGCCATTCTTCCTTCAAATCATCTTTGGGTACTTTTCTTTTTGGGGAATTTCCCTTCTTTGAAATATCTGGAAACCATTCCAACCCAATGTGCACAACCTTAATTCATTACCAGTACACCTCTCACCAGAGAAGCAAGAGGAAGATTTACTGTCATCAATATCGCCAACCAGGACCAGTAAGCTCCTCAAGCTTGTGGAGGGGGGAGGACCTCTTCCAAACTTAAAATTCCAGCAAGATCCGCTTCAATAGAAAATGGTATCCTTCCTCAATATCCTCCTAGAGCTTATCTTCCCCCTGCCCCACCTGCAGATATTCCCATTTATAACTTTTTAATTTTTCAAAATAGTTTGGATAAGATTCTTAATCTTATGATCCATGCATCATTCCCATTCTATAAGACAAGGGCAAGGAATAAAGTGATGAATCATATTTTGAAACAGGGATCCTAAGTAATCTACATTCACCAAATATGGAACCTCAAAAAGTATTCCCACCTTAAACTTGTACTTCAATCCCTGAACCTCAAACCCAACCTTTACCTCCAAAATCTGCTGTGGAACCAACTCTCTTAGCCCTATTCCAGGCATTAATTCTGCTGTGGAAAAGCATTCTCAACCTCAATCAACCAGTGCTTCTCACTCTGGCACCTTCAAGGCTCCTTCCATGAATGCTCCAAATAATTTTGAAGGGAAAAATCCCATCAAAATGTGACCATTCCTCCAATCTTGTGAACTAATTTTTGAAACTGATGAAGGAACCTTTGAGACTATGAAAATAAAGATGTGTTTGGTGGGATCCAAACCCACAACCTCAGAAAGAATGAGACACATACTAGAGTGATGGCTTTACCAATTTGGCTACAGATGCTTGTGACTGCAAGGGTTGTTTGCTATTACTGGTCTGGGTTCAACTTCACAGCCTTTGGACTTTGGTGATAAATTGTTTTAGCAGATTTAACCCCAACAACCCCCCCTTGCTAAATGATGTAGAAAATAGGTATGGAAATTGATAGCCAGGTGAAAGAGTGATCATTTTGGGGATAGAACCTGCAGTCATAGGATAGGCTTACAGGGGACAATGGTCTTACAGGAAGCATTCACATCTTATTCAAGTCTTTTCAGTAAGCAATGAGATGCTCAGGTAGCCTCTGGGATCATAAACTGTTGATAATATGAAAACAAAGATGTGTCTTGTGGTAGTCAAACCCAAAACCTCAGATAGAGTGAGAAACATACTAGAGTGCTGCCTTCACCAACTAGGCTACAAACACATGTGGCTTCCAGGTTTTTTTGGTATTACTGGTCTGAGTTCAACTTTTCAGCCTCCATACTGTGGTGATACACCATGTTAGCATATTTGACCCCAACAGGAACTTTTACCATGGACCATAAGAAGGTACTCTTTTCAGCTTCCTACCTCTCTGGAAGTGAACATTGATGGATCCAACCCTATCTGGCTCACCTTTCCAACTTAAATCTCTCTTTCCTTCTCAACTGATGGTCCCAATTTACAGAGCAAATTCAAACTCTCCTTGGTGATAATCAATCTCAACCCCACATTTCTTCCCAGTTTCAAAATAAATATAACCAGCCTGAAAAGGGTAAAGGTGAGGGTAGGGAGCATTAAAAGTCACCAGAAAATTAAATCTCAACCACTTCATTTACAGGACCCTCTTTGGACCTGGTTCCAGATGGGAAAATAAATGCAGGAAAAAAGGCAAGAAGAGAGATGGAAGGCTCATTATCATATTGTGGTGTTAAATAAAAGACAGAGGAATGTAGAAAGAAAACTGTCAAACTTGCTTCTTCTTCTCCTACTACAGAAACTTCCATTGCTACTCCAAACAAAAACAAGCTAAGGCTCACCTCTTGTCCTTATTTTTCAAGGCTTATCTGTAAATTCTGTTTGATTCATGTGAACCTCAATTGTTAATGGTGAATTTAACACCACAGAAATCTGCATGTCACTTGCTAGCAAGTGCCATCAAAAAGCTCTTGCCCAATGTATGGCCAAGCTCAGGTCAAGCTCCTACCAAGCTCAGGTCAAAATTTATCAACGCTCCAGTGCACAGTCACTGACTGTGCACAATGCATAGTGACTGTGTACAATGTAAAGTGACTATGAAAAATGCATAGTGACTGTGCACAACACACAGAAACTGTGCACAACACACAGCAACTGTGCATAACACACAGCAACTGTGCACATTGCACAGCAATTGTGCACTACACACAGCAATGGTGCACAGCACATAGTAACTATGCACAATGCACAGCAACTCTGCACAATGCACAGCAACTCTGCACAATGCACAGCAACTCTGCACAATGCAGAGAAACTGTGCATAATGCACCACAACTGTGCAAAATGCAAAGAAACTGTGCAAAATGCACAGCAACTGTGCACAATGCACAGCAACTGCGCACAATGCATAGCAACTGTGCGCAATGAACAGCAATGGTGCATGATGCACAGCAACTGTTCACAATGCATAGTAACTTTGCAAAATTCAGAGCAACTGTGCACAATGCACAGCAACTGTGCAAAATGCACAGAAACTGTGCAAAATGCACAGCAACTGTGCAAAATGCACAGCAACTGTGCAAAATGCACAGCAACTGTGCAAAATGCACAGCAACTGTGCAAAATGCACAGCAACTGTGCAAAATGCACAGCAACTGTGCAAAATGCACAGCAACTGTGCAAAATGCACAGCAACTGTGCAAAATGCACAGCAACTGTGCAAAATGCACAGCAACTGTGCAAAATGCACAGAAACTGTGCAAAATGCACAGCAACTGTGCAAAATGCACAGCAACTGTGCAAAATGCACAGCAACTGTGCAAAATGCACAGAAACTGTGCAAAATGCACAGTAACTGTGCACAATGCACAGAAGCTTTGTACAATGCACAGCAACCTTGCACAATGCATGGCAACTCTGCACACTGCGCAGAAACTTTTCACAATGCACAGCAACTGTGCACAATATTTATCCAAGCTTCAATGCACAATGCACAGTGACTGTGCACAATATTATCAAAGCTCCAATGCACAGTTGCTGTGCATTGTGCACCGTTGCTGTGCATTGTGCACAGTTACTGTGCACTGTGTACAGTTGCTGTTTGTTGCACACAGTCACTGTGCATTGTGCACAGTCACTCTGAATTGTGCACAGTCACTCTGCATTGTGCACAGTCACTCTGCATTGTGCACAGTTACTCTGCATTGTGCACAGTCACTCTGCATTGTGCACAGTCACTCTGCATTGTGCACAGTCACTCTGCATTGTGCACAGTCAGTCTGCATTGTGCACAGTCACTCTGCATTATGCACAGTCACTCTGCATTGTGCACAATCACTGTGAATCAAAAACATGTTAGAGAATGAAAATACCTTCAACTAGAGATTGGACAGAGCTTCAAACAGAGCAGCATGTGCCACTACTTTTTTTGTGGTTTCATGGTTCAAAAATAACCATCCCTTGACATCCCTTTCCCCAGGGTAAACTTGTTCATCTTCTCAACCTCATCTCAGTGAATGAACTTCCCAAATGGTGTCACTTCCTTAATTTCCTAGCTTTGAATGGGAAATATTTCTATTCAATGCACCATTACATGAAGAATTGATCCTGGGAATTAACTATCTTCATCACTGGAATCCAGAGGCAAACTGGAAGATGGGGCTTTCCACCTCAAGACACCAACTAATCACTTGCCTTTCCTCAAATACTTTTGAAATAAACCTGGCTACAATTTCTAATGTCTTTACATCAACTCTGCCTTTGGAACTGAAGTCCAAAGCAATCACCCTCACTTTAGAAACTTTGAATTTTCCCCAAAAAAACATCCAATTCCCTTTGATTTCAACACACCCAAGGGAAAATGAAGGCACCTTCTGGAATTTGCCACCCTTTCATAATGTTTAAAATTGGTTTAAACTGGTGTTTAACTCTGTCCTAATTCAGGAAATCTATCCAAATAACTCACTAATACCCACACCACAACTTCTGTTGAAATATTCTATAACCAATTTGAAATCAAATATTACTCATGCTTGAAAGGAGGTTCAATTTTAAATCAAGATTTCTTCCAAATTGCTAATATATTTTGATGATTTATGGTCAAAATATCAGTTTAATATAGTTTATACCAAAATTTTTGAATTTTTTCATTGTTGGAAATTCATTATAAAACTTGAAGAATTTTCCCATAAGCATTCAAATTTAAATAAATAAATCAATTTGGGGATAATTTCACTTCTTTCAATCTTGAACTTTAGATTTGGAAAATAAAACCAGTGCAGCTGGGCTCTTATTAATTTCATAAAAAATATATATCCTTTTTTAAAACCTGTTCCTTGAACTAATATAATCACAAGGATGGGCCTTTTATATGCATCAAAACTTTGATAAAAGCTCCAGTTTTTCAAGAATATTTACTGAATGCTTTAAGGTTTGAAATATTTTCTCATAAGCTTATTATTTCAAACAAAAACTGATATTGAGAGTTTAATTAACTATTTAATTCATACTAAAAGAGTATTCCTCAACTTTTATAAATTTTTCAGGGCCTTTTCACCCTTTTTTTGGTTCATAGTGAATAGAACCATCACTCTTGTTCCTTATTTCATGTCATGGTCAGGACTTTAAAGATTGAATTTCTGAAAAAAATCAAATAGATTAATTCTTCAACTAAACAATAAACACATTATTTTAGCTAAACTTCTTAAAGAAGCGCAATGTTTGCAAATTTTAAAAAATTATGTTTTATTGGATACTCTTGTTGTCTTATTATGCAAAGCCAAACAATTAGCTTCAAAACCCTGAAAAAAGGAGGGGGGGAAAATAATTACTCAATTAGTAAGATAAAACCAATCTGTGATATATTTCCAATTTTTTCCCCTTACAGATATTCAAGTTTGTTGATACCATTCTAGAAAGTCCAATTATTATGAAAGTCTGAAAGCTTTGATAATGTATCTGCCCTCCTGATTTCCCTGAAGCCTTCTTTTTTTAATACACTTTTATAATGAATTGTAATATGATTTTGGTTGTTTTCATTGACTCCACAGCTTCCGCTTTGTAACAAATAAATTTTATAATATCTTTCACAGGGTGTTTTTAGACTACAGTATTGCTGAATTTTTCCAATAGGAATTTTAACCATTCAACTATTCAAACATTCTGGAAGCTACCCTTTAACAAAAGTTGGTCAATTTCTTTCCAAATGATGAATTTTCCATAAGCTTTAATGAGTGAAATTAGGTTGTTTTAGTATTCACATTTCACTTTTCTTGTAATTTCTCTTAAAATTTTTACAGGTAGATATAATTCAGACAAATAAATTTCTGTTTTTCTATTGAAAAAGTGGGGACACAGATTCAAGGTATTCAAAGTTGTGGAAATTGATTTTCAGCCCCTTCAAGATATAATTACAACCCAGGGGTTATGGTGTTATCCATGTTGAAAATATGGGATTTGGTGTTGAATTTTCTATTTAAAGGATGGCCAATATGAATTAATTCCGCAAAATTTTCCAAATTGAGACAGAAATTTCCCCAAGACCTTTGGGCAAAGGTCTGGGGAACACCATATTCATTTAGGATTGAAAAATAAATGGGATGCATATACAGTGTCCTTCTGCATGGCTACAACAACTTCTTCCAAATTTAAAATTAATTTTCTTTTCTCCCAATAAATCATATGCCAGTTCAATAAAAATTAATCAGAAAGACTGTGAAATTCATAAAACCAAAAAATATCCCAAAAAAATTAATATTAAACAATCCCTCATCTGAAACTTTTTTGGGTGGTGGTATTCTGAATTAATTCAAGTTGTTTTAAAAACTTATCCATTCCTTGGGGTTCAATTTTTTCATGTTAAAATTTGTCCTGGATCTATCTGGGTAAGTTGTTTCAAAAAAATGAAATTTTAAAGATCCCCCAATTTTCAATCAGTGTTAATTATAAATAAGATTCTTCCTGTCCAACAAAAACTCACAATAAATTCAATTTTTGTTTTTGGGATGAAATCTTAGTCCAACAGTATTTTTGGTTTGTTTGATTCAAGCTGGTGCCCTGCTATGAATATTTTGTTGTTTTATGAAGCCTTTGAACACAAAAACCTTGATTTAAATGGATTGATGGATGATTTTATACATTTTTTAGAGAAAAATGAAAAAAGAGCTGGCAGAAAAAAAAACAGAGGAAAGATTGAATAGGCCTGGGATGAAGCTCAAAGTGTATTGGATGTACAAGAATTGAACAAGCATTCCACTGGTTGAGAGTCAGTTTGATTTTTTTTCAGCTTTCTGTTGGATTATTCCTGTCAAAAATCTTTAAGCTTGGTGAGATTGTTAATAAGTGAGCAAGTCAAAATCAATTTCTGAATGTTTCCAGGTGCAAGTTATTTTAATAAATGATAGGCTCCATGAAACATTTTGAATCAAAAATTTCAAATTCATCTTCCTTTCTCAATTAAAGAATTTCATTGATTCCCCCATCTGGTCTTGTAAATTCTAAAATTGAGTGCTTGGTAAGTAAATCAAAAGAACAGGATAAATCAAAAAATCAGTTAAATCTTTTTTGCATGATCAAAGAAATTGAAGGCCTGCTTATGGGCACAACCAAAACCATCAGTATTCATAATTTTGCTTCATTTTTATCATCTGCCTTGTAAATAGGTTCAATTTAATTGCCTTGAAATTTGAAGCTAATACCCTTTGTTAAACCAGGGATGCATGTGCATTTTATCAGAATTCCTCTCTCTCTCTCTCTCTCTCTCCTCTCTCTCCTCTCTCTCTCTCTCTCTCTCTCTCCTCTCTCTCTCTCTCTCTCCTCTCTCTCTCTCTCTCTCTCTCTCTCTCTCTCTCTCTCTCTCTCTCTCTCTCTCTCTCTCTCTCTCTCTCTCTCTCTCTCTCTCTCTCTCTCTCTCATCTCTCTCTCTCTCTCTCTCTCTCTTGCTCTCTCTATGTCTTAATGTATCCTCATCTCTCTTTTGACTCCATCTGGTATGAGAAGTACATACTGTAGACCCATAGTACATACTCCTGGCTGGACAACCCATAATCCAGTTCAGTACCTGCCATACCTTTCTGGACAAGACCATGACCCAATCTGTCAAGCCACTGCCTCAAGGCCAATTGTTCAAAATTTAATACCATGGGGCATCCCAGCCCCAGCACCAGTCATCCCTCCTCAAGTCCTCCCTTCAGTTTTCACATATACTGGCCTCTCTTCCCTTCCTGGAATAATTCCCCCCAAGGAATTAGCATACAACTTCTTATTGGTTAGTTGCTTTCAATAGGTGTCATCTCAGCACAAGAAAGCTAACCCATCCTACCTTACTCATCTCATCTATGCCTTTGATGTTACTCATATAGGATTCAAAATTCAACCTCCTTCAGAGCCTTACTCCTGAACTCTCTTCCTTCTCCTTGTTTTCATTACTCTTCCTTTGCTCATTTCAATCTATCTCAATTATCAAATCTTGAGTTCTGTGAGCAGTAGTGCCTGTGCCTTCAGACCTTTGCATGCCAGGGGCCGTTGTGAAACCTGGAACTTTTCCTCCCGGAGTCATCCAGACCAAATCTCTTCAAACCACCCTTACAACCATCAGATTGTACTTGAAGGCCTCATACCTCCAGTTGGCTTTGGCTACTCACTACCTCAAAATGAACAGCCAACTCTCAAATCCTCAATAGCAGAGAATGTAGAGAAAGGTTTTATCCAGCCCCAGAACTTCAAGCACTGTAGCACCTGTCCTTTCCTTTTGAGAAGAAGGATGGTGGTGTAAAATAATATGTTGATTTTTGCAAACCTGAAGCTTTTATGAGGGAGAGCCTTCACCAAATTCCTCCAATGACTTTCAATGACTGTATTTTTAGGTTCAGCAATCCTCACCAAAATTGATGTCAAGTTGACTACTTGTTAAGCAACACTGGTCTTTTTATTTAATCACCAATAATTCTTCTCTAAATTATTTCCATGTATTCCAAAGCTCTCTCCTGAAGACAAGGGTATTATGTGCAACTCCTCTCTTGCTTCAAATGACTTGCAGGCCTTGGTATTTCTTCATTGAATGCACCAGACCTCCTTTCAATTTGGTACAACATCTATCCAAATGGGCAAACACTTACTCTGAAGAGAATCCTGATTAATTTGTAACTTCCAAACTTTTTCAATTTTCTTTGAAAATTATTGAAGCAAACCTGATTGAATTGACCTCAAATTAACAAGATGATAATATTCTCAAAGTAATTGTTTAAAGATTGAAGAAAGGGAAGGTAGTAAACATCAATTCTCTATATTCTTACAATTGCTTACTCCTGTTAATGGTTAAAGTTGGTATACCCAAAATTCTGACAAACTAAAGCTAGAAATACTCCTTCAATCAACCAAAATTCCTTGACTATGTTCAAAAAAGCCTATGAATAAGTATAGGCAATATTCTGACCTTAAAAAAAGCTGAATTCCAAAAAGGGGTAGATCCTGGGAATAATATATTATTATCTTAAAATAACATTTCTATTAACAAACCTTCTAAGACAGCTCTTTGAGATTTGGTTGAGAAACTTTTCTCATTTTGGAAAAGATGGTTACTCATGCTTCAGAAAACAAATACCTGACAAAATTGTCCATCTAACCATTTTCTTATCTCACCAACTAACTCCTGGGAGCCAGCATGAAACTTCACTCCAACTGAAATTTCCCTTTCCACCAATTAAATTCCATCCATGTTAGTGTTTTCCCACTGATCAATGTATGAGGAGGTATTTATACATTCCTCTAGGTGCTTTTTTGTGGCCTCCTGGGCTTATTCAATCCAATTATCCTCACTTGCTTGATTCATCTTAATTTTTATTCATTTTCATTTCTTCTTTCTGCGCTCCCTTAAAAAGTCAAGTGCAGAACAGATGGTGGGAGATTTTTACTCACCGGACTGTTCCATTTTCATCTAAATCATTATGCCAACAAAAAGTGGTTGCACCTGTTGTTGTAGAGGAAATCAGGATAATTTGGTGCAACCAATATTCTTTTTTTCATGTCTTATCATTTTTTTCTTATTCTCTCTGAAAATATCCTGGATAGTCCTTTCTTTTTCATCTCCTCTCTGCTCAAACTCTGTCAAATTCCATCTCTGCGTTCTTTCATGACCTCTGGTCATTTACTAGTTTGGGTATGATTTCTTTTTCTGTCTTCCTTGCTCTCTGTTGTAGCTCTGTTCCTTACCTGTTCTTCAACACTATATTCTTTGGTCTATTGAGAATTTCATCTGGAGGAATAAATTGGAGTTCCAGCTTGGGCGCTCCTTCTCAATCCATCATTCCAAACCTAATTCATCCTAAAATCCCTTTCCCAATCCAAATCCAATAACCATTGCTTCCCAATCACAACTCAACCCATTTATCTTCCATCAAAATAAAATCCATAAATATATTAAATGATCACAAAACTTCAACTCCTTCCACTCAATCATCCCCAAAATCATATCAAAAACAAAATAAAAGAAAATATAAGTGAGAAATAAAATATTTTCCACCCTATCACATGCCTTCCCAATCCCTTTTCAATAATAAATTCCATCTTAAATATCATATCAGAAAATAATTCCAAAATCCAGAATATCTTTCAGTTCATCTATTGCTTCCCTTTCCATATCAAATATTTCTTGACAAACTAAAAATTCCCCTCAGGACCTTCAAAGCAACCATAACCTTGAACAGCCTTCAATAAATGAGAATCTGCAAATAAAAACTCAGTCCTACCTACCTACTCAACCTACTTCTCAAAAATTTTTAACTTCTACAATCCTCTTACAGATTCTCCTCTTTCCCTGTTCCTTTATCTTCCATAAAAATCTTGGACACCCCTAAAACTTCTTCTTCTTTTTCTTGACCCTTCCTTCTTTATTTAAATTCCTATATATTCTCTGTTCTCTTCATTTTCCTTCAAGTCCATACTCCTCCTCCAAGCTCTCCAGGAGCACTCGCATTGTTGCTGTAGTCCAAGGCAGAAACCCTCTCAGTACCCCTTCAATGCTTGTAAAACATTTCAACTTTGAAATTTGCACTTGAATCTCAAACTTTGAACTCAAAAATTCAAAAGTCAAACCTCAAGCATCAAGCTTCAAATTTAAACCTCAAACATCTAACTTTTAAAATCAAACTTCAATATTCAAACCTCAAGCTTCAAGCCTCAAACTCCAAATTCCAAAGTTCAGGCCTTCAACTTGAATCCTTTGAATCACTATTCTGATTTTCAGACTTCAAGCCTCAACACCTGGGTTTTGCCTCACCAGCTTCAAGCTATACAACATGGCTTGAAAGTCTCCAAGTATTCAATTGGAAAGTAAAAAAGAAATCAATTATCTATCCCAGAACCTCTTTTTCTGGGAATCAGGAACTTCCCCCTTTCAGGGGGGGTGGAGGGGGGCTACTGTCATAACACATTTTTGAAGCTCCTTTAACAAACCCAATGCAACCTTTCATCAGCCTCACTCTCAGCTCTAACCTAACTTCACTGACTCCTGCATCTTCCGATGTATATTACTCCTGAATATCTTTCAGTATCTATCTTCTTCTACCAGTTTCACCCTCTCCCTATATGGGACACTTCTCATCCTTTTTAATCCTTCTCTCATCTTATCCATTGAAATTTCAATCAATCATCCTTGAGTTCTATGAGTAGCAGTGCCTGTGAAAACCTGCTTTTTGAATGCCAGGGCAGTTTTCACACCCAATTTTACAGCTTTTTCTTTTGGAAGTTGATATCAAGTGGGTAGAAAAAAAGTCTTGGAAATGATTGATAAAAATTAGCCCTTGTACTTCCAAGTATGTTTTTGAAGAAACATATGAAAAGAATGAAAAAGTGTGTAATTTCTGAATGTTTTATCTTTAAGTTACTCAGAATCTGCTATTTACTTAAAAAGAAAAGCAAAAATATGAAATCAAAATTAATTTGAATTTGAAAAGAAAATAATCAATGATTCAAAATAATTGAGATAACTCCCAGACCCAAAAAAAAAAAATTAAAAATGTTTGGATCCATCAGGCTTTTTTCTCATTGATTATTTTTTGAAAAAGGATGCAAAGGAAAATGAAAGGTAGAAATAAAGATCATATTTCATGATCCTAAAATTCAATAATGCTACAGTTTAATAGTGGTAATTTTTTGATAGCTGGGTCTGATTCCAATCAAAAAGGGGATCTTTGACCTTTGGAATTGATGGGGCTTCTCATACATGCTCCTTAAGCAAAAATAAATAACAAAATGAAAAATGAAAAATAAAAAATAAAAAATAAAAAATTAAAAATTAAAAATAAAAAATAAAAAATAAAAAATAAAAAATAAAAAATAAAAAATAAAAAATAAAAAATAAAAAATAAAAAATAAAAAATAAAAAATAAAAAATAAAAAATAAAAAATAAAAAATAAAAAATAAGAAATAAAAAATAAAAAATAAAAAATAAAAAATAAAAAATAAAAAATGAAAAATGAAAAATAAAAAATAAAAAATAAAAAATAAAAAATAAAAAATAAAAAATAAAAAATAAAAAATAAAAAATAAAAAATAAAAAGTAAAAAATAAAAAAAAAATAAAAAATAAAAAGGGTGATGTTAAATTCATGGCTCCAACCATTTAGTAGTTGTGTAGGGCCCTACATGGCTCAAACAAGCCGCTGTGGAATTCAGAAGAGGACTTCTCCCTTAATGGTTCCAAATCCCAAAGTTATTGATCCCTTGCGTCTGTAAACCCTGATTGCAACTGTTCACCCTTTGACTGAGAGATAGAGAATTGAGAATAAAGATCCTTCCAAAACCTATCACAACCAATGTGATCCTCCGTTATCCAATATCCAGGTTGAGGGTGCGGCTTAAGTAGCCTACCCCTCAACCCTAACCTAATTACAACCAAAAAAAAGCAAGAATAATGAAATACAACCTCAAGCACAGAACCCTAGCCTCAACCCTATCCTTCCCATCCCATAATCCACATCCCATATCCCACATCCCATATCCCATATCCATCTGTATTACCCGCCTGCCATTACGTCCACCTGGTTTGTCCTTCTCATGATGCAGCCTTGCGCTGCACCCAACTCAGAGTCCCCCGCGCATGTCTGTATCCCCCCAATGCGCCTTTCCAGATATCTGAGATATATCCATGCGATCCAATCCGCATCTTGCAACGCACAATCCGTCCAATCCAATCCAATCCAATCCTTCCCCGTCTCCAGATGCTGAGCCCGCAGCACAACTTGCTGCGGCAAAGCGGCACCCATTTCTGAGCAGGCTTCCCCTGCTGAGCAGGAAATGCGCAGCCAATTCTTACTCGTGTCTATAAAAGACCACCACATCCCCCCCAACTTGAGTTCTGTCCCGTTCTGTCCCCAGAGATCCACAACTATCTCACCCACCTCCCACTATACCCCAGCTATACCACCTCCAACCACACCCTATTGTCACACCAATGAAAGAATGAAAAAACTCATCCAACACCCTTCACCAAATATTTCCTGCACTTACTGCAGACAGAACAGCCTTCTGTGCCGCATCCTTTGGGGCCGGCGCGCCTGCCTCCCGTGCCAAGCCTGACAGCACTGCTGCTTTCTATTGGAGGGCATGCTGCGCGATCACCCCTAAGGTTGCCTGCGCAAGAGGACCCGTTGCAACTCCTTTGTGATCTCAAGCAATGAGGAGATCTCAACAAATGAGTGGAACCCGCCCAGCTTGCCCCGCAAAATCCTCCATTGCGCAAGAGCCACAACTTGGGCTCGCCGTTACGCTGGGCTGGACCTCCAAGGCGACATAATATCCCAAACTTTGCAGCCTTGCAGAATGCTGCCCATGAGTGGGCTGTGCGGGTATGGATGAAAGTACCAGCAATGGACCCAAGGATCCCAAACCGTCCAGCTGCTCCTCCTCTTCCACCACCAAGGCCAGCACCTCCTCCACTGCCACCGCGTCCTCCCACTCCTCCAAGGCCAACTCCTACTCCGGCTTCATCTCCTCCGCTGCCATCACCATCCCCTGCTCCAAGGTCATCACTGGATCCCGCGCATGCACTGTCTCCCATGGTGATCAAGTTGTTACCAAAAACCGCGTCCACTGCAACCCCTCCGTCTGCAACTCCCAAGATCCCAGAAATCCCCCTAGTTCCAGCACTTCCCTTGGCAAGGTTTGATGCAATGGTGAAAAACGCAGACAAACTTCTCCAGAATTTTCTAGCAGTTCCCTACGCACACACTGCCAATGCGCAACGCAAGGTCTTGGCGGCTTTTTGATCCCTGGCTGCGGCAGCTTGCGCAGACGCAGAGGATGTGATGAGGACTTGGCCAGAGTGGGCAGATTGCCCCCCCTTTCCCTTTCTTCCTTCATTCCCGTGCCTTTGCAAACATAAGGACTTTTTTCCGCGCAATCCTGAGCAGCCTTTGGGCTTTGTGAGACCCCTGAGAGAAATAAGAGCCGCGCGCAAGATTTGCAAGATTGAGAAGGATCCGCGCCACTGAGAATATCCGGTGAGAGTAAGAACATCCACGCGCAAGATTTGCAAAAGTGAGAAATCTGCGCCACTGAGAGTATCTGCTGAGAGAGAGAACATCTGCGCGAAAGACCTGCACTTTTTAGAGCAACCCGCAAGAGTGAGGAGTATCCGCTCAAGGTACCTGGAAGGCCCCAGGCAAACTGCCACACAGTTAACCGTACCCATCTACAGAAAAGAGAGAGTACAAACAAAACCAGCCGCACACGCACAACCTTGAGAGATAGAAAGAAAAAGAATCTGCCCAAACTCATTTTCACCTTCCATCTATAAGATAACCAAGAAAACTTAAAAAGAGTTTTTTGTTGAAAAAAAAAACCATTGCCAAGCCCCTGCCTTTGCTCTTCAACCCACATCTGTTCCACGCAACGCGCTTCCCTAGTTCCCTGAATCATCTGTTGGAAATTGTCCATGTGTTTGCTTCTGGAATGTTGGGCTTGTCCTTGTGTTGACGGACCCAGCTTTGCGCCGTGCACATTGATAAGTTGAAGAAAGTGACTTTTATTTGATTGCTAACAAAGACCAATGGTCTAAAAAGGTCACGCATGAAAGAAACAAAATTTAGGAGTCTCAAGTGACAAGAGAGAATGAGAAAGCAACCTTACTCAAGATCTCAAAGACCTTTGACAAAGGACAGGAATGGGAAAGGAAAGATAAGACAAGGAGAGTGAAGACAGGTGGGGCAATTCTGACACAATGAAAAAAAGAAAATGAGAATAGCATCATAGGTACCGTAGGGGCAATAAGGAACCTCACATCTGATCAGACTTGATAGTTGTTGGATTTGGGAGAGGTTGATTTTGAGGCGGGGAAGGTTGAGAGATGAGGAGTGTGAGACTAGCACGGTTTGATTAGAATGGCAGGGTTGGGTTGCAAGGAATCGGGTGAATCAAGTGAGAGAGTAAGAGATCAAAAAGATGTGAGGAAGAGGTTGAGAAAGTGAGAGGAGCGGAGGAAAGCGGGTTGAGGATAGCAGGTTGAGTGGTGTGAGGTGAGGAGAATAGCGGAGAGGGGCAAGGATGAAGGAGAGGATGGGAGGAGGATGGTGGAATGTTGTGGGAGCTGGAGATACTCAGTTGTGCCTGATGATAGAATTGGGAATAGAGGTCAATGATGGTTGGAATTGTACCGTACTTCAAATTGGGAGATTTTGCACTGGGGAAGACCGGGGAGGAGACAGGCGCGTGTAGGAAAGAGACAAAGTAATGAGAAAGGACATGAAGCAATGACAACACACCGGGGTGATCAGATGTGAGGAGACAAGACAGAGGAAGTGAGATTGACAACAGAGGAGCGCAGAGCAGCTTTTGTCAGCAAGTTGGCCAACATTCAGTTAGAGGGAATCAGATGAGTGATTAAGGAATGGTTGTCCCGTTGTTCTTGCAGCCATTTGATCTGCGTGTCTACATGTTTAAGAGCACTGTGGTGTGATTCTTGATTTACCAGATCATTCAAGGCCTTGTTGTCTATGAAGGCACAGTGAGTGAGCTTCTGATCTGGGTTCATCTTGGTGAGCAGTTGTGACAGCCAGATCTTCTCCTGAGTTGCAAGAATGAGGGCCTTGAGTTCACCTTTGGTTGAGGACAGGGAGATCATAGGTTGTAGCTTGCTGTGCCACAAGACAGGGAAGCCGTAGAGAAGGATGAGATAACCGGTGTGGCTTCTCCGGGATTTGGGATCTTTTCCACCGTCGGAGTGGCTGAAGACTTCTATGTTGTATTCAAAAGAAGGGTTTTGGAGGCGCAGGGCCATTTCCTTGCAGGCACTTAGGTATCTCCAGGCGTGCTTGCACTGAATCCAATGAGGCATGCCAGGTTTATTGTTGAAGAGGGAGAGATTTGAGACGGCATAGGCGAGATCAGGTCTGGTTTGACTGGCAATGAAATTTAGGAAACCCGTGGAGGAGCGGTAATTGATATTGAGTTTGAGGAAGTCCTCATGCTCATTATTTGTAGCAGAAAGAAGTTTGATATTGGGTGTGAATGGCGTGTTTATGGGTTTGCAGTTGGAGAGCCCCAATTCGCTGAGAGGGGTTTCAATATGACTGGATTGTAGGAGACCAAGGCCATTTTCAGTGTTTACAAGTTTGTTTCCAAGAATTTTGCTCAGAGGTCAGTCTTGAAATATTTTGAACTTAGCCTTCAATCTGGTTCTGAACTCAATTGAGTTTCTGACTATCAGTAGATTGTTGACATACACAAAGACAAAGATCTTGGCGGTGGAGGAGATATAGAGGCAAGGGTTGGCAGTTGATACAGAGAAGTTTTCTTCAAGTAGCCAGGTCTTGAGGGTCTTGTACCAGCTTTTTGGGGCTTGTTTCAGTCCGTAGAGAGCCTTGTTAAGCTTGAAGTAGGGAAATTTGTAGTCATATCCCAGCGGAGCTTTGATGAATATGTCCTCATCCAGCGGTGCGTGGAGGAAGGCCGACTTAATTTCCATTTGCCAGAGAGTAAGATTATTAAAGAGAGCGTTGTAAGACTCCAAAGGGTGCTAGGCCGTGGCAGTTCTGCGGAGGGGAAAGGTGCTGTTTAGGCTGCCCTCCTGAGTGTTACAAAAATATTTAAATGTAACCGAGATCAAGGTCCAGAACCTGGTAAATGAGGAATCAAGGAGTAGAGGATAAGGATGATAATAGTTTGGTAGCGACGGAACAGCACTATCTGAGACAAGATTATGCAGGGAAAAACTTGAAAAAAAGAAGTTAAAGTCCCCTTAGAGTTCAAAGAACAAAAGCTGTTGTATGTAAACAACGCCCACATGCTAATAACTCTGGTCGTCAGCAGAAGATTGGGGATGATCAACTCAAACCCAAGCAAGCTCCAGGTTCTCAATGAACCTGCCCAACTCTCCGCAATCAAGCACTTGAAGGGTACCAGATAACTGTGGGTGGCTGTACAGGACAAAGCACAATGTTTAAGAATCTCTAAAGCAAACAGTAATTGATTTGAAGCAAGGATAACCTCAACACTTCTCAAGGGACTCAAGAGTAGGCTGGCAGAATGCAACTCCAAAGAAGCTAAGGGGAGGTATAACACTCCAGGTCTTAAGCTTAATAAGACCTCTTCAATCAATTGTGAGTGGCTCCAGAAAGGTGATCAGGGATCAGGACCAGTATGGTCAGAGAAAGGGATCAAGGAGTGGTATAACACACTCAAAAAAAATTCCAACAGACAGAATTTTTCTTCAGCCAGCAAGGCTATTGGTTGGTGATAAGGATCAGGGATCAAGGGTTTGAGTATGGAGGCTCAAGGATCAAGGGTGTGCTGATTTCATGCCGGATCATTCCATGCTCTGATGATGATGGATTCAAAAGGCAGGGGAGAGCCCCTCCTTATATGGGCAGGAGGCCCTGTTAGACTATGTACAACGGATTCTACAAATAGAGCGGAAAAAAGGGAAGAAAATCATGTGGTCACTCACGTCCGTCCGTGGATGGGCGCACGCAACAATACCAGAGTCACCCACCCCTCATCCAAAGGCGGACGGGGTGGGAAAGAGAAATGAACCAAACCGCGGCGGATGTCCGCGGGTGGTAGTTGACACTCTTCACCCCTTGTCCGAAGGCGGAAGTGGGTGGAAGAGCCAAGGAAAGGTGATGGATGAAGTCCGTGGGAGCGCGGATGGGCGGATAGGAGATTGGCTTCAAACGGTTGAGTAAATCCTGACGGCCTTGAGATTCACGACTGATAGATCAAGTGAGATGGGAGATTTGACGGATCCAAGGATTTGCCAAATGCTTGGGGGTGCGGTCGGGATGGATTTGGTAAATCATGGATGAGCGCCGCGCGACGGTAGCAATGAGGAGATTGGGACGCGCGACGACAAAGATGAGGATGCGCTATGACAACGGCGGAGATGACGAGCAACACGCAATGGCAAGGATGATGAGCAAAGTGGATAAAGGACGCGCGACGCGCGCGGATAAAGGAAGCGCAACGCGCGCGGATAAAGGAAGCGCAGCGCGCGCGGCGCGGCGCCCGACGCGCGCGGATGAAGGACGGTTTGGATGAGCCTGAGGATAAGTTGTTCGGCTGGATGGTACGTTTGCGCAACAGTTTATGGATTGAGGTCTTAAGGCGGCCAGGGTGTCCAGGATGGGGCACCACAGCATACACAATTAGCACTCAAAGAGTGGTAATAGAGCCCGTCGGAGCGTAGGTTTGGCCGTAATCAAAGAATTTAATTTATTTTAAGCCCTGAACGCAAAGCCGGGACCTGAAGGATACGCCGGTCTTGTTGGGATTCTCCTTGATTCAATAGACCCAAACCGTTGTTAGAGTGTTTTTGCCATCTGGGAGAGAATGACATCCTTCCCAGACTTTCATCATCTCAATTCCATAAAGTTCAGATTTCATTGATTTAGTCCACTTTTCTTTTTTGTCACAGTGGGTGGCTTCATGATAGGTTTTGGGGACAGCTTGGGCAACAAAGCCGTATTGCTGAGGTTTTTGCAGAGAGGATCAGTCTTGAAGGACGGGAGGAGAGTTGGCTTGAAGCTGTTTAGCAACCTTGGAGTCGTTGTCAGAATTGGACAGAGAGGATTCAGAGTGTGCGCCAAGCTGAGTGGATTTGGTTGGTGTAGGTGGGACGTTGGATGAATTTTGAGGAAGGGTTAAATCAGACATGGTGGGAACAGCGTTAGCGGAGGAGTTGGAGGAGACAGTTGAATGAAGGAAATTTTGAGAAGGAGTTAGATTGGATTCAACAGGAAGGATGTCAGCGGAGGAGTTAGCAGAGGTAGTCAAGTTATGGGTGTCAATGAGAAGGGTGTAATCAGTCAGAAGAGGATCAAAGCAGTTTTCAGACAACAGGGAGTCATTTAGAGGAGAGAGAGAAAAAGGGGAATTTTCAAAAATTTCAACATGTTTTGAACAAACAATATGTTTGGAATTTGGACAATAGATTCTGTAAGAATTCAGATCAAAGTCAAATCCAACCAAAATACCATCCAGCCCCTTTTCATTGAACTTGCCCAGGGAGGTGGCCTGATTGAGGACAATGGCTCTGGAGCCAAGCACTCAAATGAGCTGAAATTTAGGGGATTTGCCAGACCACAGTTTGTAGGGAGAGGATTTTGTTTTGAGAGACGGAATAAATTTGATAATCACGCAGGAGCTAACTAGAATTTCATCCCAAATTTGCATTGGAATTTTCATGTTGATCATGGTAGTTCTTGCAGCTTCCAGAAGGGTGCGATTTCCTCTTTTGTCCATGTGATTATGTTGGGGGGTGTATGGTTTGGATGTGGTATGTTTGATTCCATGTTCAATGAAGAAGTTGGTGAGTCGGTGGTTGACAAACTTGCCACCATTGTCTGAGTGAAAGATCTTCAGCATCCGTCCTTTTTGGTTTGAGTTGAGTTTGATGAATTTTATCACCTTGTCAGTTACTTTGGACTTGAGTCAAATTGGCACGCATGTCTTGAACTTGGACCAATGGTTGGTGAGGAGCAGAAAGACCCTGCATCCGGTAAGGGTTGGGGGATTGATGGGGCGGCACACGTTGGCGTGAATGGGATCAAAGGAGTTTTGGCTGCAGGGAAGATGGCCCAGGAACGGCTGGCGGTGAATTTTACCTTTAGCGCATGATACGCACTCAATTTGATCCCTTTTGAGATTGGAAAATTCTTTGGACAGTAGGTGAGTTTGCTCAAGGTGAGGGTGACAGAAGCGCTTGTGGATAGTGGAGAGAGATACAGATGAGTAGAAAATTGAGGTAATTGGATTTAACTCCTGGTCAATGAACAATAGGTTGTCTTCAATTGTTCCAGAAAGGATTTGTTGTTGCTTATAGATTATGGAAAATTGATTGGGCGGAATTAAAGTCAATGAGCAGCCTTTTTGAATGAGTTGGCCAAGCAAGACAAGATTGATGGCAAGGTTGGGGACGTAGAGTGAATTTTGGAGATTGAGAGTTGCAAGGGAGCTCCTCAAGATTGCAGTTCCACTCCCAAGAGAGGAAATGGGGGCATTGGGATTACCGGTCTGAATTTCCGTTTGGTCGGGATCAAGCTTTGAGAAGAAGTTTGGATCATTGAACATGTAGTTGGAGGCTCCAGAGTCAAGCAGTACAAAATTTTGGCTGAGGGTTGGTGACACGGCCATGGCAAAGCTATAAGCAAAGTGGGCTGAGGAGGACTTTGGAGGGGGTGGTGCCTTGTTGTCAGACGTTGAGCTGGAACCTTGAAAGTTTCCAGAATTAGGTTGTAGGTGAGGATAGAGCCACCAGCACTTGCTTCAATCATGATTTGATTAAGGATTGTGCCAGGTTGGTCAAAATTTGATGGCTTCAGTTTTAGTAACAAGAGCGGAGGCATAAGAACAAGCTACAACCTTGTTCTTGATCTGATTTGGATGTTGAAGTACTAGGTCAGCATCAATTTTTGCTTTGCCCAACAAGTGAGTGATTGTTGTCTTCAGATAATCAAGCTGAGGAGGGAATTTGTAAAGCAGGAGATAGGCAATGATATCATTGTCCATTTGGATTCCAATTTTGGCAATTTGGAGAAGGCAGGCCCTGGCGTCAGTAATGAATTTTTCAACTCTCTTTGGATCAAATTGAAGGTTGGGGAAATTAAAGAAGACCCTTGAGTGATTAGCGGTTTGCAACGATTCCTAGTACTTGTTTATGGATTTCCATAGTTCTATTCCATTGGTGAGATTATGATCTTTGATGCAATTGATATACGTTTGGTTTTCCAATTTGGCAAGGATGTAACCAACAATTTCAAGATTGACATCAGGAGGACATTTGTTGGGTTCAATTGAATTTAGCCAATGCGCAATCACCTTGAGTGAAAGTATGGTTTGAATCTTGGATCTCCATAAGGAGAAATTTGAGTCGGAAAGGCTGGGAATTGAGTCTGTTAGAGTTTTCAGCAAAGATTGAGAGTAGTCCATTTGTTTTTGGCCTGTCGGAGCTTGATCAGAATCCATTGGTCTTTCTAGGGCCTATTAGCGTGAGAGGTTGGTCAAATCTTTGGCTTTTAACCGTTATAAGTTGAAGACGGTGACTTTGATTTGATTGCTAACAAAGACCAATGGTCTAAAAAGGTCACGCATGAAAGAAACAAAATTTAGGAGTCTCAAGTGACAAGAGAGAATGAGAAAGCAACCTTACTTGAGATCTCAATGACCATTGACAAAGGAAAGGAATGGGAAAGGAAAGATAAGACAAGGAGAGTGAAGACAGGTGGGGAAAGTCTGACACGATGAAACAAAGAAAATGAGAATAGCATCATAGGTACCGTAGGGACAATAAGGAACCTCACATCTGATCAGACTTGATAGTTGTTGGATTTTGGCAATGTTGAGTTTGAGGCGGGGAAGGTTGAGAGATGAGGAGTGTGAGACTAGCACAGTCGGATTAGATTGGCAAGGTTTGGTTGCAAGGAATTGGGTGAATCGAGTGAGAGAGTAAGACATTGAAGAGATGTGAGGAAGAGGTTGAGAAAGTGAGAGGAGCGGAGGATAGTGGGTTGAGGATAGCAGGTTGAGCAGTGTGAGGTGAGGAGAATAGCGGAGAGGGGCAAGGATGAAGGAGAGGACGGGAGGAGGATGGTGGAATGTTGTGGGAGCTGGAGATACTCAGTCGTGCCGGATGATGGAATTGAGAATAGAGGTCAATGATGGTTGGAATTGTACCGTACTTCAAATTGGGATATTTTGCACTGGGGAAGACCGGGGAGGAGACAGGCGCGTGTAGGAAAGAGACAAAGTAATGAGAAAGGACACGAAGCAATGACAAGACACATACCTAAAATAAACCATCCATAGCCAGAAATAATCCCCAATCCAATCCAGAGAGAAGAAAATAAGAAAACAAAAATTCTGGGTGTCTAGATATTCTTGCTTTGAATTGGCTAGAACACCCCCTCACCAAATCCAATCATATCCCTTATTCATCCATTGTTCTCCCCCCCCAACTTGGCTGCTGTCCCCAGAGGTCTGCAGTTGTTTAATTTGCTGGAGGCAAAGTGCGCGGGCAGGCTTGTCCTTGGAGGAAGGGTCCGTCTTGTTGTCCCCTTTGCTATTGGAACCAGCTATCTTGTCAAATGAAGTTGAGCCCCGCGCAAAGAATTGTTTCACATGCTAAGCCGCGGCCTTCCGTTTGAGCGGAGTTCTTTCTAATTCCTCCACCTGGTAGCTACCTTGGGTGAACTTGGACATCAGGTGGAAAGGCCTGTTCCATCAATTAGCAAACAGCTTTCCCCACTGAGTTTTCAGGCTCCAGTTGTAAAGCAGAACCAAGTCCCCCTTCCGCTACGGATCCCGGAGTTTATGCATGCAGCGCTTGTCCCAGTAGCAGATGGACTTTGTGCAGGTCACCTTCAGCCATCCAGCCGCCTTCTCCAACATCTTGTGTCATTGCAGGAGTTACTTGGCGCAGGCCTTGACCAGATCTGCGGCCATCTTAACCTTCCACCAATCAATACCCAGAAATGTTTCCAGCTTGATGTCAATTGGCATCACGGTTTGCTGCCCAAATAGCAGCTTGTACAGCAAATAACCCGTCAATCTCTTTACCAAGATCCAATCCGCAAAAAGAACTACCGGGAGGGTTTCCTGCCACCGCTTACCATCCTTGCTGCACATCTTCACCATTGCTTCCTTGATTGGCTGGTGACCGGCTCAATCATCCCCAAGCCTTCCGGATAGTACTCTGTTGCTTGCCCAAACTTTGCTGCGCAACTTTGCACCAACTCCCCCATCCGTCCCCAGAACTCTGCACCCCCATCAATCATTACCAGCCAAAGTGATCCGTAAAGCGTGAACCAATCTTCCTCCAGAAACTGACCAAATTTTTCCGCTGAAAGCTTCACCAGCGGCGGCGCTTCCACCCATCCCAACAGATCATCCCGCGCAACAAGGAGGTACGCAAACTTACCTGCCTTGATGTGCACAACGTCCAGATAAACCTGCCCAAACAAGGCATCCTCTCCGGTGGGAATACCTACTTTGCAAGGTAATGTTGTGCTCTGCTTCTGAAACGCTTTGCAAGACCATGCCCACTCCCGCACCGTGCGTACTACACCCAGCCACCAGAACCTTGCCCTCACCCCCTCCCGTGTTTCAAGCTTGCCGCAATGGCCAAGATTATCATGCAGACTTCCCAGAATTACCTCGTGATCTGCCCTTGATGTGCTGACCACAAGCAGTACCCGCGCACTCTGCCGCCACACCTGTCCTTCCTGCAGGTAGAAATTTCCCACTCTCCGCTAAACCCATCAAAAAATCTTGACTGGCGTGTCATTGGGAAACCAAAGATCCCGCAGATACAAACTGAGGACCGCGTACCTTCCAGACAGCTGGAGGGGAAGTTGCACACCTACTTCCATCACCCCTACCTTAACTGTTGGGGCCTCCACATCCAATGGTTCAGCACCTTTGTACGGGTAATTGCACAGGTAACAAGACAGCCCTTCCGGCATTGTAAAGGCCTTCCATGGAACATGCACCACAGTGAAAGAGAACAACTGAAGGAACACAACCCACCTGGTCATAGGCGCGTTCAGCAGCGTTGGCAAATTGATCATCCGTGCCAGCGCCTCCACATCCACCAGAAGCATGAAGTGAATCCCCCATAGCAAGTGCTGCAACCTCTGCACAATCTTAATGACCCCGCAAAGCTCCAAATTTGGCTGCAAGTACCAGCTCTCCGTTGGCGTAAACGTAACAGACTTGTAAAGAACCGGACAATCTTTCCCCTCATCCTCCTGGGTCAGCACCGCCCCCGCGCCAAGCTTGCTGGAATCCACAGTTAACCTAATTCCTCTGGCGTTGTAATCCAAGTCCCGTGGTACAATATTGCGCCCAACAATCTCCGTGAGTTTTTCAAAGGCAACATCACAGTTCAAACCCCAGGTCCATTCCGGGCCCTTATGCCTCAATGCTTGCAATGGGCTAGCAACCTCCACAAACCGCTCAATGAACATCTGTACATAGCTACACAATCCCAATAACTGCAGAATTTGCAATACAGTCTTTGGTGTTGGCCACTCAAGGACTTTGTTGTGTTTCTTTGCCGCAATCCGCCTTCCATCAGAGGCCACCACATGTCCCAGAACCTCCAGCGCGGGTACGCAGACCGCCAACTTTTTCCCCAACACCGTAAGTCCCGCTTCCTCAATCCGGAACAAGATCTGTTCCAGTGTTTTTGCATACTCCCAGACAAATCGGCAAATTTCTGGAGTGTCTGTAAGTGTTTCCACTCCGTAGTCTGTCTTGGGGCCTTTGATGCCCGCATTTTCAATGAAAATCTTCACCCCCTCTGGAAGATTGTCCTTCAGAATGCAGGTCATCTGCGCTTGTTAAACCACAAATGAGTTAGTTGCACCTTGCGGCAGCCGTGTCAGTTTCATTGTGCACAATACGGTTTCAAAGGCAGTCATCAGACATGAACTCCAATCAAGTTTGCACTGGTTTTATCCGCCCATCAAATCCACCAGCCCTTAGCATGCATGTCCTACCATAGATTCCAGAAACTTGTCCACACGCAGAGTTTGTCCCACATCTTGGATTGTAAACAAATTGAGCCACTGCAGATCATGAATAATCCATAATGACTTCCCATCCTGCTTAACAACCGCAAATATTGGACTTGAGTAACTTGATGTTGATTTCTCATAAAGAACCCTCCCCACACGCTTGCGCATCAGCTCCAAGAAGGGCCCCCAAACCGCTTACGGAATTTGGATTGGCTTTATCTGCTAAGGTTTGTGCAGAACCGTTGGAATCACATAAGGGTTGCCTATCTTGCTCTTTAACAGTTCCTGCTCTTCAGGTACAAACGCCAGCCCTCTTTCCCAGAGAACAAGTACCAAAGTCAGCAAATCCCTTGCCTCTGCACTTAACCAGCCCAGCAGTCCCAAGTTAAGGTGCGCTATCCGCTCATCTGTAATCCGCTCCAATCGCGTTACCCATCCTGACATCTTCAGTGGGGATTTCCAAGGGTCCTGCAAGCAAGGGATTGGTTGCAGTGGTCCGTTCAGATCCTGCAGAATTGCTTTGTTCTTGGGACAGACCTTTTGCGCAACCGGCTTATACTTCCCAATGTTGCACTGCGCCATCCGCATGCATCAATTACCATAGGTCCTAGTCAAAACCAAACCGCAGCTTTTGCCTTTGCTCACAAGCGTGGCACAATGATAGTGTTTTTGTGAATTACCTCCCAGAAATGCATAATGAGGAAAGGAACTTACTTCCAGCGCTTTCGCGTCCTGTGCTTCCTCCCTTCTTCCCACCTGATCCTCACTGGTCAACTGCCTGCACAAAGCCAGAGCTTGCTCTGTGCAGTAACCTTGGCCGGCTAGTCAAAATCCACCTCCAGACCACCCTTGCAAACCAACTCCACGCCGTGTTCCTCCTCCTCCTGTCTTTCCAAATCCCATGTCCACTTTCCCACCTCTGATTGCATATTGTGGTTTTGAATTGCCCGCCGGACAAATCTTCCACCGTCAATTCTTCTGTCCCCGCCTCTGGATCAAACGTCATTTGCGCTACAAACCCAAACATGAATGGCCATCCTAAAATAGCCTCCCTGCAATAAACCAATAGAAAAGAAAGTGGTTTAAAGACCCTTGTGACCTCAACCTCTTCCTCCTCCACAGCCCCATCCATGCAACACTCCCCGCCTTTAAGCGCGCAAAGCCCCATTGCACATTTCTGCCAAACTAATCCCATTTCATCAAACAATCTAGACAGAAGGAGGTTCACCATAGAACTGCTATCCACCAGCACCCACACCTTCCTTCCAGCAATCTTCATCAAAACGTAAGCCAGTGGAGTTGAAACCAATTTCATCCCTGCTAGCTTGCGCTTTGCGTCATCCCAAGCCAAGTTCACCCATTGCACCATTGGAGGGATCCTATTGTGTCCGCAATCCTTCAGCACTTGAACCAGCTCATCCACTACAACCAGAGACACCGCTGCCAACTCCTTCAAGGTCAAGGGAATAATTGTTTCATTCCCCATCACCCTGCCCACAATTTCCACCGCCTTCTTCTTCCCCGCCAGATTCACCGGCGTCCATCCGTTTCTGGAATGCACGCAATTGGCTTAGGAGCTGCGGGCTGTACCCGTTCCTTGGCGTCCACATCCATCCTTTCCTATGCCGCCGACTCCTCCATTGCTAAAAACCTCACCCCTGCTTCCACACGCGGTGGTTGCCATACCCCAGGACCAGTGACAATCCCCAGCAAAGCTTGAGAAGTTACTGCCAATTCCTGTCCTTGCGCACGCACTTGCTCCATGACAGTTGTATTCCCAGGTTTGGAGGAGATCCGCTTGCCCGTCAGGAACATGAATCCCATTCCCACAGGTCAAACCAATCCCACCTTGAGGTCCTTTTTCAAGTTATCACATCCCAACCACCAATTCCCCTGGTCCCCGTAGTAATTGCATAATCAAGAGGCGTGCGGATTCAACAACAGAAGCGCTCCCCCAAGCTGAGGAGGAGGATTGTGCGGCCCGGACAACATTTGACTCAGAAAGATCCATAAATCCTTCATCAATTCCATCATTTTGCTAACCTCTGGGCTTTTCATCAGTGGTGTGGCCCGAGTGTGTTCTGTTTTTGAGGGGCCTGCAAACAGAGCTTGCGTTGGTGCCGCCGGAGTGTGGGAAGCGGACTTCTTTGGCCCTGTTGGCAACAACCTCGCCGTGTCCTCCATCAGCTCCTCTAATTCCAGCTTGCTTCCCACCGCACAACAAATGACAAGGATTTCTGGAAGAAGCACAATACTCCCATCCAGTGACCTCTTCACCAAGTTTTTGTTGTACAGGTGCTGCTGCACCCGCCGGCGGAGTGGAGGACTGAGTCCTCCCAAAAAACGCCCTCTTCATTGCCCCCGTCTGCCCCAATATCACATTTTTCTTTGCCAGGTAGCAATAAATCCAATCAAACATTGCTACATAATCCCCCAATTGCGCTCACGTCCAGACACTTCCATTTGCGCTTGCTTCCCCCGCGGCTTTCTTGAAGTTGCTTTCTTGAAACCAAGGTTTGCCCCCTCCCCACCCGGCCAATATTTCCGGCTTCAGTTTTGGCCAATCAAGTTTCTCATACCCCTCAATCTCCTCCACATCCCAAAGCTTCTCTTTGTCCGTGATGAAGAGGACAACAAGCCAAGCCTTCTCCGAACCCATTGCACCCTCTGCGTTGGCAATTCCTTTGTATTGCGCAAAGAATTGCTCAACTTCCTCAGTGTTGAACCAGATGTGAGGATAGTACCTCTGCCTGATACAAACTGGCTTATGGTCAGCGCCATTGTTGGAACAAGGGACACCATATCCCGCCCCTGATGAGGGTTGCTTCCAAGAAGCCGGAGGAGGAGGAGGAGGAAGAGGAGTGGCGGTAACGTTAGATGAACCCGCAAAAGTCAATGGGTGGTACTGGGACATTGTGCTTTTTAGATTCAAGAGACAAGGAAAAAAAGATTAATTCACTGCCAAACCCCCAGATGTGGAATTCAGAAGAGGAATTCTCCCTTAATGGTTAAAAGTTTGGAAGTTATTGATCCCTTGCGTCTGTAAACCCTGAGTGCAACTGTTCACGCTTTGACTGAGAGATAGAGAATCAAGGATAAAGATCCTTCCAAAAACTGTGACAAGCAATGTGATCCTCTGTTGTGGTGACCAAATCTGGACACCCTGGACCAGATGCGGAAAATTCAAAATTTTTTTTACGATTCTTTTTATTTGGGTGTCATTCATCAAAAAAAAAATTGTATTGGTATCACTCCTCCAATTTCCTCATCCTACCAAGAATTCCTCTGTCCCAGTAATCTAGGACAGGCCTCTCTTGATCTCATCACCTAGGCATTGCATTTGACTCCTTCTCTCTTTGTTCCCCCCATCCTTTTGGACAAACGCGTGGGCCAAGACCTGCTCGGCCCAAACTTCCACCCTACACGCACTTCTTCTGCACTTCTCCTAACTCATCCGCTCTTGGCTAACCATTCCGGGGTATCTGGGCTCTGCCAGCTTCCAATTGTTCTTACATCACCAACCTTCTTGCCAAACATCCAACCCAGAAGCTCTCCTGATCAGCTCATCCCTGAATTCAATTTCTATCATGTTGCCCGCTTGAGCCCATACTATCAATTGAGAATTGTGCCCTAGTCAGCCCCTGCTGGCTGTCAAACCCCATCCATCTCTGCCAGCCAGCTATCCCAATGTCAAAAGTCTGACATTCAGAACAACAGGTCCACTACCACCAATTTGAACTAGTACTCCCACACGCTATCTGAAAAGGACCGGCATCATACCCCAACACAAAACACTAAAATCTGACGCCGTACACAGGCCAACAATTCTCTTTTCATCTTCATTGGCCTCCTCCGTCAACTCTTCCACAGCCGCCACAACCACACCCTCCTCCTCGGATCCAGTCCTCCCCATTCCCGTCATTCCAGAAAAATTGCTGGTGGCCCTTGCGCGTCAGCATCCCGCCAGTCAGTCATAATCATCCCATCAACTCATCCCATCCAACAATCCACTCATTGATATCATTTGACCAACCCTCAAAAGACTCACCGCCAACCATCATCATCAGATCTATGCTCATCACCGTCCTCACTCCATCTGGTTCTCAAATCTTCCCTCCTCCTCAAACCCCACTCCTTCTGCCTTTGGGTGAGGGGTGGGTGATCTTTGTGTTGTTGCGCGCGCCCTTCGGCAGACGGACGCAAGAGAGGTGAAGGGATGAGAAAGATCCCACCCCAGTCAGGGAGGCCGGATTTCCACTGGCCTGCGTGATCTATTTTTCTGATCATCTGAGTCCTGGAAAAAAAAAAATTCCGCTCTATCTGTAGTATCACTTGTACATAGTCTAACAGGGCCTCCTGCCCATATAAGGAGGGGCTCTACCCTGCCTTTTGGATGGGGTTGGTATCTTATGGGATCTTTTACGGGAATTATCATCAATATCATCTTGACATAAAACATCTGTGGGGTCTCATTCCCTTTATCTGAGACTGAATTCTGGGTATATCCATGATTGCCCCTTGATCCTTGAGCCTTCATACTCAAATCCTGATCCTTCATCTTTATCACCAACCACTAGCCTTGCTGGTTGAAGAAGAATTTGACTGATTGAATTCTTGAGTGTGCTACACCACTCCTGATCCCTTTATCTGACCATACTGGTCCTGATCATCCTTTGATTATCTTTCCGGAACCAGTCATGTTTGACTGAAGAGGTTTTATTAAGCTTAAAACCTGGAGTGTTACACCTCCCTTTATCTCTTTTTGAAGTTGAATTCCGCCAGGCTACTCTTGAGTCCCTTGAGAAGTGTTGGGTTGTTCTTGTTTGAATCATTTATTGTTTTGCTTCTAGAGATTCATCAAGCAATTATCTTTGTCTTGTGCAGCCACCCACAGTTATCTGGTACCCTTCAAGCGCTTGATTGCAGAGAGTTGGGCAGGTTCATTGAGAACCTGGAGGTTGTTTGGGATTGAGTTGATCTTTCCTAAGCTTCTGCCGAAGACCAGAGCTATTAGCTTCTGGGAGTTGTTACTTACAATTGCCTTGACCTGTTGAACTCTGAACAATCCTTGACTTCTTCTATTGAAGTTTTCCCCGGCATTATCTTGCCTCAGATAGTTTTGTTTCCCAGCTAGCAACTACTATCACCTTTATCCTTTACTCTTTGGTCCCTCCTTTGCTAGGTTCTGGACTTTGATCTTGGCTACATTTAAATATTTTTGTAACACTCAGGAGGTCAGCCTAAACAGCACCTTTCCCCTCCACAGAACTGCCACGGCCTAGCACTGTTTGGAGTCTTACATTTGGTCCCCCTGGCCAGGATTGAAACAGAAAACTTGGGATTTACATTCCAAAAAATCATCAACTTCAAAATCTGATCTCTTTCTTTTTTTTAGATCCGTGGAGGCAACTTGTTCTAGAAGTAAGTCCTCCCAATTGTGCACTATCTGGGCAAGATACGTGTTGTTTTTCCAGAAACCCTACTTGTGCCACATTTGTGAGCCACTTTGGAAATCTGCTCCTTGGATCTTTTAGGAAACTCTGTCAAAATGGAATATCCCAGCGCCTCTTCTGCTTGTCTTAAGATGTTTAAGATCAAGCCCCAGAACAAGAACTTAGGTTTCAATGGGACAAATGTGGAATGCTTCTTGGACTTGTAAAAGATGGCTGCTTTGGTGTATGGGGCTAGAGATATTGATATGGCCTACCAGTTACAAAATTTTATCTACTCTGATGAATTTATGGAAATCATTGAGTCATTTGAAGGTTTGGAACGGCATAACTGGGCCCTGCTGCGGGAAGAAATGTTGGCCTATTGGGGAAAAATAGATGTAGCACAATTTACTTTGCAGGACCTGGATAACCTTGTCTCCCAGTGGATCTCCAATGGTGGTGTGGCTTCAGCTTCTGATTATCAGTCCTTTAGGAAATCTTAGGATCCCATCCAATCCTACCTTGTCCGCAACAATCACATTGAAACAGTGGACAAAATTTGAGTCTGATTTTTCCAATCTTTTTCTCTTGGAGTGCAGGAAAGGATCAAGGACAAACTGGTTGAGTCTGGATCCATGATCACTACCAGGGATAATTGATTCAAGCTCCCTGTTTTCCTTATCCTTAGGGGAGTGGTTTATAAAGTTATGAAAGGTCAAACAGCCCTCACTTTTGAAAAATCTAAAACCACTGAACCAGTCCATGCTCCCTCTTCCAAAGAGTCAAACAAGATTGTGAATAAAATGGAATTGGATTGCAGGCCCAAGAACCCTCAGCCTAACCAAGAAACTGCTACAATGGAAAAGATCTCTAAACTTCTCAAAGCCTTTGAGAAAAAAATGGATCAAAATATTTCCTCTCTTGCTGTTCCTAAAACTTCTAGTGTTGTTCCTAAAAATACTCTAGTCTGCTATTATTGCCACAGGGAAGGCCATGGAACCGGTCGATGTCCCAAACTCCAGAAGGATAAAGACAAGAAATTGGTAGATCAAAAAGGGAATAACTTTTTCCTTCCTAATGGTGCCCTAATCCCCTTCAATTTGTCTTGCCCCATTTGTCATGTGGTGGCCTCTTACCAGCCACCCCCTCCTATGAAGGCATCCTTGGCTTCTGTGGATTTTGGATCTTCTTGTGGTACTCTTCAACCCTGGTATCCTCCAGCTATTTCCTCCTCCTCTCTGGTTGGTACTTACCAATTGGATCCATCTAGGAAGCAACATGAGGAGCCCAAACCTAATGAAGCTCCTTCCTTGCAAACCTCAATCCTCCAAAAACCACCCAAACAGCAATCCTCACCTGAGCCCTCTTCTGATGTAGAAGACGTGGAGGTGGAAAAAGAACCACTCATGGAAAGGTTTCACGCTCACCCTGATCCTCATCCCTCATCTATTAAACCTCCTCAATCCCCTGATCCTGATCCTGCTTCACCCGATCTTCCTCCCTCCACCCAGCCCAAAGTTTGGTTTGAGAGAGAAATTTCCAAAGATTACCCCAATGCTGTGGAAGGGGTATTAAAGAAAATTTCTGATCTTAAAATTCCTGATCTATCTGTGGCTGAACTCCTGTCAATCTATCCATCTGTTGCTGAAGGAATGAAGAAATGGTTTTCTTGTCAACGTGTGGAAATTGGTCCTGAAGAACTCAGGGTATCCTCTGGAACTTTGATGGAGGATTCTGGTGGAACAGATCCCTCTTCTGAGTCTATTCTTTACTCTTGTCCTCTTGGTTTTCTTCCCTGCTATCTTGGTGAATCAGCAAAAATGGTCTCACTCCTTGTTGACTCCTGCTCTCAGCTCAACTTGATCTCAGATGCTATGGCCTGCGAACTTAAACTCAGACCTAGGGTCAGCTTCACCTCTTCAGTTTATTGAATAGGAAATCAGTCTTGCAAATTGGTTGGAATTGTTGAAGATGTTCCAGTCCGGATTGGCCAAAACATTGTTGGAACTTTTCATTTCTGGATCACACGCTTGGATGGACCTATGATCTTGGGTCAACCTTTCTTAATTGATTTTGGAGCAACTCTTATGTTTTCCAATCAAGTTGGGGAGAGAATCCTCCTCCCTGATTCTGATGGTAGAAAAATTGAGGTTCCTCTTTTTTCTTAGGATTCTGGTTGCTGGGAAAGAGATTTCCCTGGTCATTTTCCTAAGTCATCTCTAAAAGGAAAACAAAAGGATAATTCTTGTTCCTCTCATTTTTTATGGGAGTAGTTGATCCTACTAATAGTTGTAGTTCTTTTCAGCCTCAAACTTCAACTCAAGGGTCAACTCTCATCCCAGAGGCTTATTTCTCTTTCTTTTCAATGTTTTCTTCTGATCTCAAAAATATCAAAAATCAAAAACAAATCAAAATGGAAAAATCCAAAAATATTTCTTCTTCATCTTTTGTTTCTTCTTTTCCTTGTACTCTTATTCCTAATCAATTTTCTCTCAGTTCTGGTTTGAATCTCCGCAATGAGTCTAAACTAGATCCCAATCTCAATCCTATTTTCAGTGGCTTTGGTATGGAAGAATATGGGCTTCAGTGGGGGCAAATTGGGGTAGAATTAAGTCCTCCCAATTGTGCACCACCAGGGTAGCCTACTACTATTGTTTTCAAAACCCTACCTTGTGCCACACATGTGAGCAATGTTTTATCTCCTGGGACTTCTTTTATGGAAAAGGCACCTTTCAAAAACATTGAGGAAAATTAAACTTGGAAGGCGTTAGAACTTGGTCTCAATCCTTGTAGTCAGATCTCTCTTGTCAACTCTTGGAAAAAACAAGAACCGCTCTCTTTTGCCTCCAAATATAAACCAGTTCCTAGGAAAATCCAACCAGTCAACCAACCAATGCCCCTCAATCTAAACCCTCCTCTTAGGCGTCCTCCTCTATCCCGCAATCCTTACTGCGGTTTACCTTGATCTCTCACTGGTCCATTCATCCCCTCTGGTCGTGTCACTGAAGAATGTCTAGGAGTAGTCAACTTTGGACCAGATGAATGGATTCTACCTGATGAGTTGTATTTGATCAAAAATGTCTTGGATCTTAGGGAAAAAGCTATTGCTTTCTGTGAAGAAGAGAGAGGTCTCTTGAAAGAATCCTATGGTATGCCTTATATCATTCCTGTAGTAGAACATGATCCCTGGCAAAAGAAAAAGATCCCAATCCCTGCTGCCAAAGTCAATGAATTCATCAAGTTGGTCCGGGAACAAGTCTGAACCGGTTTATACAAACAGTCAAATTCCAGCTATTCCAGTCCTGTTTTCTGTGTCCTTAAAAGTAATGGTAAACTTAGAATAGTTCATGATCTCCAGCCTCTCAATAAGGTTACTATTAAAGACTCTGGTATTCCCCCTGCTACTGAAGAATTTGTTGAATCCTTCTCTGAGAGAGCTTGCTATGATCTAGGTGACATTATGGGTGGCTATGAAAAATGGTCCTTACATCCGATTTCCTTGCCCTCTCACTACATTCAATACTCCCCTTGGTTGTTTCCAACTTACTCTATTGCCTCAAGGTGCCACCAACTTGGTTGCAGTCTATCAGGCTCAGATGGTTTGGATCCTCCAGGATGAAATCCCTGATCATGCTGGTATCTTTATTGACAATGGTGGAATTAAAGGACCAGTTTCTGATTATAACAATGAGCTCTTACCCTGGCATTCAGGAATCCGTTGATTTATTTGGGAAGATGCGACGAATTTGGAAAGGATCTTGTTCCAAATCAAAGAATATGGCCTCACTGTCTCTGGATCTAAATTGGCTGCCTGTGTCTCTGCTCTGGAAATTGTTGGTCATGTGGTCTGCAAGGAAGGAAGAAGGATGGCTCCATCCAAAGTCAACAAAATCCTCTCTTGGCCTACTCCCATCAATCCAACTGAAGCCAGGGGTTTTCTAGGTGTTGTTACTTATGTTCAAATCTTTATCCCATCTCTATCCAAAATCTGTGCTCCTCTACGTTGCCGGACCAGAAAAGATGCTGAGTGGATCTGGACCCAAGATTGTGAACATTCTTTTCAGCTACTTAAAATGATGGTTGGCAAAGACATAGTCTTGAAAAAGATCGCTTATGGACCTGGAGCTGGCAAGATCAAACTGGCTGTTGATTCTAGTTATCAATCTGTTGGGGCTGTCCTCACTCAGGAAGATGAAAATGGTTGGGACCGTCCTTCTATCTATAAATCCTTGTTATTTTCAGATGTAGAATCCAGGTACTCCCAACCAAAACTGGAGCTCTGTGGCGTGGCTCAAATGTTGAAGAAACTACAAACTGTCCTCTGGGGTCAACACTTTGAGTTAAAAGTTGACGCACAGTCCATCATTGAAATGATCAATGCTCCCAGCCTCCCAAATGCTCCTATGACTTGCTGGGTGGCCTTTATCCAAATTTTCTATTTTGATATTGTTCATAGGCCTGGAAAATCTTTCACCATGCCTGATGGTTTATATCAACGCCCCCTTGGAGGTGAAGAATTGGATGTTGGAGTGGACTTTGATGAGGAGGAGCCTTTAATTTTTCCAGTCTTCACCTTTTCCTCCCAATATTATTCTGGCTTCCAACAAGGTTTCTGGCTAAAACTAGAGCAGTACCTTTCCACTCTCCAAAGGCCTCCTGATCTCTCTGCTAAAGATTTTTGATCACTCAAAAGGAAGTCCTCCAATTTCTTTGTCCAAGGTACTAGGTCTATGAAAAGAGGAAATCCTTGTGCTCTTATTGTCGTCAATATCCTCTCTAAACAGGATTCAATCCTTGAAAATCTCCATGAAGGCCTTGGGCGTTGTGGGGAAACCAAAACCTATTGACGTATATCCAAACAATTCTGGTGGCCATCTTTGAAGAAATCAGTCTCTCAATGGTGCAAGATTTGTGAATTATGTCAGAAACATGACCTTAGGCGCCCGGCTGAAATTTTTTATCCCACTGGAGATTCCACTGTCTTTGGAAGGATTGCTATGGATGTGGTTCACATTAAGGCTGTTGGAGCTAAGTACCTCATTGTGGCTAGAGATCATTTTTCTGGATGGGTTGAAGGTAAATTTCTTAAGAACCTCAGCTCTGAATCAGTAGCAGCCTTCCTTTATGATACTTGGACAATTTGTTATGGCTTGGCTCAATCTTATTCAACTGATGGTGGCTCTGAGTTTGGTGGCAAACTGGCCAAAATGATCCGATTGCTTCTTGTTCAACATAGGGTGACCACTCCTTATTATCCTGAAGGACAAGGCATGGTGGAAAGAGGCCATGCCCCTTTGAAGACTGCTCTTGTCAAGTTGTCTGGTGAAAGTGGAAAGAATTGTTGCAAATTTCTTCCTCTGGTCCTCTTCTCTGATCAAATTTCAACTAAACAAACCACTGGCTACTCACCTTACAAAATCCTCTTTGGTCAAAGGGCTGTCCTTCCTCTTGATCTGGAAATGGAATATTTCTTAGGTATTTCTTGGGAAAAGGTTTCTTCCACCATTGATCTATTAGTTGCCAGATCCAATCAACTGGAGAAAATTGAAGATGTTTGTGACAAAGCTTATCAGAAAATGATGGAGTCAAGGGAAAAATAAGTCCAGTATTTGGAGGATAAGCATTCCAATTGATTCAGGGATCCCTTGAATCCTGGTGATCTAGTTTTAGCTTACAATTGATCCTTGGAAACTCAATGGGGAAAGCTTTTTTCCAACCGCTGGAATGGTCCTTATTGAGTGGTCCGTCAAGTCAGAAGTGGATCATATGATTTAGAGGAACTGGATGGTACTCAGATGGCCAGAAGGTTCTCTGCTGATCAGGTCAAGAAATTTCATTTTTGTGGAGGCAACTTCAATCAGAAGTAAGTCCTCCCAATTGTGCACCACCAGGGTCATCTGCTGCATTTTGTTGTGAAACTCTACTGTATGCCACATATGTGAGCACCTGGGACGCCTTCTTAATTTTATTGCAGTCAACTCTAGGATTATCTTTGCATGGATCAAGATATTCTTTTCAATCACCCTCAAGATCAAATTGGCATTTCTTGAGTTCAATCATCTTTCCTTTCTTTTTTTTATGACATCAAGCTCAGATGCAGACTAGGGACAGTCTGGAAGTTGGGGAGAGATGTGGTGACCAAATCTGGACACCCTGGACCAGATGCAGAAAATTCATTTTTTTTTTTTACAATTCTTTTTATTTAGGTGTCATTCATTGAAAAAAAAAATTGGAATTTTTTTCGTATTGGTATCACTCCTCCAATTTTCTCATCCTACCAAGCATTCCTCTGTCCCAGTGGTCTAGGACAGGCCTCTCTTGGTCTCATCACCTAGGCATTTCATTCAATTCCTTCTCTCTTTGTTCCCCCCTTCCTTTTGGCTGAATGGGTGGGCCAAGAGCCACTTGGCCCAAAATTCCACCCTACACGCACTTCTTCTTGACTGCTCCTAACTCAACCGCTCTCAGCTAACCATCCCGGGGTATCTGGGCTCTGCCAGCTTCCAATTGTTCTTACATCACCAACCTTCTTGCCAAACATCCAACCCGTCAGCTCCCCTGATCAGCTCATCCCTGAATTCAATTTCTATCATGTTGCCCGCTCGAGCCCATACTATTGATTGATCATTGTGCCCTAGCAAGCCCCTGCTGGCTGTCAAACTTCATCCATCTCTGCCAGCCAGCTATCCCAATGTCAAAAGTCTGACTTTCAGAACAACAAGTCCACTACCACCAATTCGCACTAGTACTCCCACGCTCTATCTGAAAAGGACCGGCATCATACCCCAACACAAAACACTAAAATCTGACGCTGTACACAGGCCAACAATTCTCTTGTCATCCTCATTGGCCTCCTTGGTCAACTCTTCCACAGACGCCACAACCACACCCTCCTCCTTGGATCCAGTCCTCCCCATGCCCGTCATTCCAGATGAATTTCTGGAGGCCCTGGCGTGTCAGCATCCTGCCAGTCAGTCATCATCATCCCATCAACTCATCCCATCCAATGATCCACTCATTGATATCACTCGACTGACCCTCAAGCGACTCACTGCCAACAATCATCATCATATCTACGCTCATCACCCTCCTCACTCTATCTGGTTCTTGAATCTTCCCTCCTCCTCAAACCCCACTCCTTCCGCCTTGGGGTGAGGGGTGGGTGATCTTTTTGTTGTCGCGCGCACCCATCGGCGGACGGACGCAAGAGAGGTGAGGGGATGAGAAAGATCCCACCCCAGTCAGGGAGGCCAGATTTCCACTGGCCCGCGTGATGTATTTTTCTGATCATCTGAGTCCTGGAAAAAAAAAAATTCCACTCTATCTGTAGTATCACTTGTACATAGTCTAAAAGGGCCTCCTGCCCATATAAGGAGGGGCTCTCCCCTGCCTTTTGGCATGGGGGGGGGATCTTATGGCATCTTACCAAGGAATTATCATCATTATCATCTTGAAATAAATCATCTGTAGGGTCTCATTCCCTTTTATCTGAGACTGAATTCTGGGTAAATCCATGATTTCACCTTGATCTTTGAGCCTCCATACTCAAATCCTGATCCTTGATCTTTATCACCAACCAATAGCCTTGCTGGTTGAAGAAGAATTTGACTGATTGAATTCTTGAGTGTTTTACACCACTCCTGATCCCTTTATCCAACCATACTGGTCCTGATCATCCTTTGATTATCTTTCTGGAACCAGTCATGTTTGACTGAAGAGGTTTTATTAAGCTTAAAACCTGGAGTGTTAAATGTCCCTTTATTTCTTTTTGAAGTTGAATTCCGCCAGGAAACTCTTTAGTCCCTTGAGAAGTGTTGGGTTATTCTTGTTTGAATCAGTTATTGTTTTGCTTCTAGAGCTTCATCAAACAATTAGCTTTGTCTTGTGCAGCCACCCACAGTTATCTTGTACCCTTCAAGCGCTCGATTGCGGAGAGTTGGGTAGGTTTATTGAGAACCTGGAGGTTGTTTGGGATTGAGTTGATCTTTCCTAAGCTTCTGTTGACAACCAGAGCTATTAGCTTGTGGGAGTTGTTACTTACAATTGCCTTGACCTGTTGAACTCTGAACAATCCTTGACTTCTTCTATTCAAGTTTTCCCCGGCATCATCTTGCCTCAGATAGTGTTTTTTCCCAGCTACCAACTACTATCACCTTTACCTTTTACTCTTTGGTCCCTCATTTGCCAGGTTCTGGACTTTGATCTTGGCTAAATTTAAATATTTTTTTAACACTCAGGAGGGCAGCCTAAACAGCACCTTTCCCCTCCACAGAACTGCCAAGGCCTAGCACTGTTTGGAGTCTTAAACCATGATCCAATATCCAGGTTGAGGGTGTGGCTTAAGTAGCCTACCCCTCAACCCTAACCTAAGTTCAACCAAAAACAAGCAAGAATAATGAAATACAACCCCTAATCACAGAACCCTAGCCTCAAAACTCTCCTTCCCATCCCATAATCCACATCCCATATCCCATATCCATCTGTATTATCTGCCTGCCATTTTGTCCACCTGGTTTGTCCTTCTCATGACGCGACCTTGCGCTGTGCCCAACTTGGAGCCCCCCGCGCATGTCTGTATCCACCCAAGGCACCATTCCAGATATCCAAGATATATCCGTTAAATCCAATCCACGTCTTGCAACGCGCAATCCATCCAATCCGTCCCGCGTCTCCAGATTCTGAGCCCGGTTTGACTGCTGCTGAGCCCGCAGAGCAACTTTCTGGGGCAAAGCCACACCCATTTCTGAGTGCGCAGCGTGCAGCCAATTTTGACTTGCATCTATAAAAGACCACCACACTGTTGGGGCCCATAGACAACTACAAGGGCCGTTTCAAACACTTGCAACCCCCAGGGACTTGTGTAGGAGCCGTGTAACCCCCAAACACGGCAAATGTGAGCTTTGTACCCCCGTACATGGCTTAAAACTGCCGTGTTTGGGGGTGCACAACCCCCTGGGAGTTGTGCAAGAATTTTGGGCACCCCCTGGACCACACTTGGGTTCCTTCAACCCAAATTTGAGATCAACACATACTTTGAGGGACTTTTTTTCCACACCTAGCAATCCCAAAGAGACTTTAAAGTGAAACCAAATTGAAATTAAAGTGAAAATTGAAATCATATAAAAATCTGCAAAAAATTCTTTCTCAACTCAAAAGTCAGCAAACTTTGTTTGTTCAATTGAAAGTTGGATTTAATACTGAAATATAACATTGAATTTTTTTTATGGGAACAGTGACAAGCCCTCCTTCTTCTGACATGGCTGCGTGGAAGGTCTACATTGATATTTCCATCAACAAAGCTTTGGAAAAAGAAAAAAATGATTTGAGTAATGAAACATTGGAAGCCCAAATTGCATCCTCATCTGGGGTGACAATTGATCAACAAAATGTTTTGAAGTGGGATTTGACCTGTGGTTGTGAGTAACATTTCATGTTACTGTTATTTGCCAGATTCAATTTGATTGAAACTGATGGAGTGCATTCCATCAATATAACTATGTAAATATGACAGATCCACTTGACCCACCTCCTGTGAGAGCTTTTCCTACTAGGGAAGAGGCACAAAACTATTTTCACACATGGGCAATGAAGCATGGTTACTCTTTAACAGTTTTCAACTCAGAGCGTGACCAACATGTGGATTTAGCCTGTGATAGATATGGTTCCTATTCAGGAATGTTGATTTCTCTTTGTTGATTTCTCTGTCTATCCTGCCCTGACTCTTTTTCCTGCTAAGTCTTTATTTGTCATTCATCTTTTTCCTACCGTACTCAAACCCCAAACTTGATTGGGTAGTCTCTACACTCTTGTCGTGTCTCCTACTGAGCCTACGCTCCTCAACTTCAATCACCAACTAAAACATACAAGGCGCTATCCAAATCCACTCAACCTCTCTTTGATTCATCAAGAACCTGATCACCTCTTTTCCGGATTACGTGTAGGTATTCTAACTATATTCAAATCCACATCAAGGCTTATCCAGAACACAAACCCTCTGCTTCAGATTGAATCCCTGCCAGGTTGGATCGGTTACTGGATGTTCAAGAGTTTAAAGTTATAGCATCAGTGCTTTGTAAATCTCTCCCTTCTCAAACTCCTCCATAATGGTCTCTTTATTTATTCTTTCCTTTCTCCTTATCAGCCTCAGTCTGCTTGGGTCTGTTCATACTACATTGGCCATTTTACCGCCCACAGAACCCACCTCTGTGTTGGTATTTTTGTCCTCTGTGATGTTCCATCAAGATTATACTTCTAGTTTGCTCATTCCATTTGCAATCTATTGAAACCAGTCTGGTTCAGGTTTCTCGGTAAACTTAACCTTTCACACGGTTAAAAGCCGAAACTTGAAAAGCTCAACCATCATGGCACCACCCTCTGAAACACCTGGACCAGGTGGAGAAAGCAACTTCAAAGTTTTGGCCCTTAAATCCCCCCGGAATCAACTCCTCTACTCACCGATCTCAACTACTCAGTCTGGAAAAAGAAAATGGAAAGGTTGTTCAAGATGCGCGGTATTCTTCATCTCATCAACTCTGATAATCCACACAAGGAGATTCCTGAAGATGATGAAATTGCCGGCTACTTGATTTCCAAGCTTGATCCAGCTACCCACACCAAAATCATCACTTCCGACAACAAATATTCCTCTAAACTCATCTGGATGGCTGCAAAAAGTCACTTCTCCTCCAGCCAAGCTGCCAACAGGGCTCGCATGTTCTTCAATTTTTTGTATCTTGGATTTGACCAAAATGACATTGATGGATTTTTCAAGTCTGTAAAGCAACACTTAGGTAAACTTGACAAAGTTGGCATTGACTTGCCCTCAGATATCCTCAGTTACCTCATTCTGTTCAAGCTGCCTGACTTCCTCAAATCCATTTGCTCTCAAATAATGCATTCTGGAACCAATATCACTGTCACTCTTGTTCTTAACCACCTGATTCAACATCAAAATGAAGTTCAATCAAAAAATCAAGAGACCTCTGACACCTCCACCGTCCTGTACCATCAAAACCATTGAGACCCAAATACACCTTGTTGCAAAAACGGGAAACACAATCCTCAGGTCAAAACTCATCCTCCTTCCTCTTGTTGGGTCAACTTCCCTGATCTCTGTCCAGAACACCCGCCAAATAAAGCCAGACGCAATGCTAAAAAGAAAGATGAAGCCCATTTTCTTTCATTCTTCTGCGCTCTCAACCACAATTGTCAACCTGGAAACAATCATTTCATACTGGACAGTGGCTTTTCAATCCACATGTGCAAAGATAAAAGTCTCTTCAGCAATCTGATATTCCAATCCGGTCTCAACACAATTAAGACTGGTAAGAAGGGGAGCAATCTGACCATCATGGGATTAGGTACCGCCAACCTCTCTGTCAAGAACTGTACCATCTCTCTTGCAGACGCTGCTTGGATTCCTGAAGCTACGGTCAACCTTATATCCATGGGAGCGCTACTGAAGAAAGGGTGTACTCTGTCTGTAAATACCAATCCTACTATCCCTACTTTTTCAGTCAAATACAATGGAAAGACTATTCTAGACAGATCTATTCAGAACAACCTACTGGTGCTTGATCACATGCCTCCTCTCAGCAGCAAAAGCTGCTACTTAAACCAAACTGAACTGTACAAGCTTCATACTAAACTTGGTCACGCCGGTCTGGACAGGATCAAAAACCATCTAGGCCATAGTCTTGAACAAGAGGACAAGGAAAACTTTGAATGCGTGGCCTGCAGGAAATCTAAAATTTCAAGAACTTCGTTCAGCTTCAAACAGACGCCCGCCAAAAAAGCCTTCAACAGACTACATCTTGACCTGATGGGGCCTCTGAATCCTACAAGCAAAGGAGGAATGAGATATACCCTTACGGTAGTGGACAACTTCTCCGGCTACCTGTTCAGCTTTCCCTTACCATCAAAGGACGCGACTCCAGCCACGATCATGTTCATGATTGACAATGAAGCTAAGAAACAAGGCTACTATCCTATCAAAATTGTCACTGACGGAGGCGGTGAATTCGTCAACAACGCCTTATCCGCATATTTCAAATCAAAATCAATCCTCCATCTAGTCAGCAAACCCTACCATCCTCAGCATAACAGGAAAGCAGAACGTGCAAACAGGACAATCATGGAGTCCCTTAGAGCAGCTTTCAGTGAATCTCTCATTCCAAAAAACTACTGGCACGTAGTAATCCAAAGCTGCCGCTTTGCCTTGAACCAAATCCCAGCAAATAAAGGAGAGGAAAGTCCTTGGAAGCTACTGCAGAAAACCAACATTCCATCCAATTATCTCAAACCTCTTGGATCAAGAGCAATCTACCTACTTAGCAACACCAAAATTCCCTCCAAACTGTCTGAAAAAGGGGCCAAAGGCATCCTAATTGGTTACAACCCCAGGTTCTTATCCTATAAACTGATCTCAAAGTCAGGTAAGATTGTAGATACCAAGCATGTAGAGTTCCTCAAGTCTAAGGCCTCTCCTCTGGAAAAACCCAGTGACTTAGAGCTCTCTCCTGTCAACTCCGCCACAGCTGAACCCATTGAAATTCCCTGAATTGCTGGGGACTCAATTGTCACCAAAGACCAAAAACCAGCTATCTCCAAGTCAAACTCTTCCCCTGGATCAGATTCCGACTCTGATGAGACTGCCCAGTCGATAAAAACCTCTCTGAAACCTAATCTAAGGGATTGCAGATTAATAAAACCTCCTGTCAGGTACGGTTACTTCAAGTCCAAGAAGATCCCCTCAAACATTCACAAGGCCCTTGAATGTCCCAAGTGGATCCCTTCCATCAAAAAAGAACTCAATACTGCTGAAGACCTTGAAGTTTGGGAAGACGCCAATGACTCTGAGGTCAGCAACCCTCTGGATACTACCTGGACCTTCAGGCGCAAAGAAGACCTACACACAGGTGCTGTCACGCTCAAGTTGAGAGTTTGTGTTCAAGGTTTCAACCAAAGATATGGCATCAACTACTTAGACACCTTTGCTCCCACTGGTAAAATAGCCTCACTTCAAGCTCTACTGGCCTAATCAATCAACAAAGATCTCCCCATTCTTCAATTTGATGTCAAGGGGGCCTTCTTTCACGCTCCTCTTAACAAAAATGTGTACATCAAAACACCTGTTGGATCAAAGAGAACATGCAAATATCTCAAACTCAAAAAATTGCTGTATGGCCTAAAACAGGCTCCCCTCAATTGGTATAAAACCCTGGTCAACTTGGATTAAGAGTGAAGGCTTTAGAGAAAGCGACTCCAATCCTTGTCTATATCTACATGAAGACTCTTACACCAGCCTATTTTTTCACGTGGATGACCTGGTTGTAGTTGGTAATGTCAAACTCTTCAAAGCTTCCTTCTTGAAGAAATTCAAAGACTCATCTGCTCACAAGGTTGAAACTCTCCTGGGAATGAAAGTGGATTGGTGGAAGAACTTCATCAGTCTATCACTCCCCAATCACATCAAAAAGGGCCTTGAAGAACTTAACCTAACAAATGCCAAACCTTTGAACAACCCCTGTACTCCGGGACTCCATCTCCTACTGGCCTCGGAAGAAGAAATTAGAAAGTTCAAAGAACTCAATGTCAACTACTGCTCCCCCATCGGACGGCTCAATTTCATTGCCAATCTCGCCAGGCCGGACATCAGTTTTGCTGTGTCAAGCTTAGCTCAATTTTCAGAACAACCTGGTATAACCCACTGGAAAGAAGTCATACATTTTTGGCAATACTTACTGAATACAATTGACTTCAAACTTGTGATCAGAAGCAAGTCCAACGCTCAACATCTGACAATCTATAGTGATGCCACCTGGGGGGACAATCCTGATACTCGTCTCTCCCAATCAGGCTTCTTATGTTGTTTCAAGGGAAGCCCTATCTATTGGACTAGTTGCAGGCAACGTTGCATTTCTCATTCCTTGACTGAAGCCAAGTGCAATTCTCTTTCTGCAAGCCATCTTGAAGGGAAGTGGCTCCATCACTTATTGAGCGAACTATGGCGCCAACCTTTAAGTCCTCCCATTCATCTCATCAACAATAAAGGCCTTGACAATAAATTAAAAAAGTTCGGCACAAAATCCCATGCTAAACACATTGATATAAAGTTGAAAAGCTTGCGCAACGACTTGAACAATGGAATCATCAAAATAAAGCTGATCATTTCTCAAGACATGCTTGCAGACGCCTTAACTAAGGCTTCTAGCAATGCCTCTATAAAACGGCTGGCTGAGTTTGTCAATTCTTAACTTCTCTTGATGTAGAGTTGTGCCGGCGTGTTGATTCCTCTTTGTTGATTTCTCTGTCTATCCTGCCCTGACTCTTTTTCCTGCTAAGCCTTTATTTGTCATTTATCTTTTTCCTACCGTACTCAAACCCCGAACTTGATCAGGTAGTCTCTACACTCTTGTCGCGTCTCCTACTTATCCTACGCTCCTCAACTTCAATCACCAACTAAAACATACAAGGCGCTATCCAAATCCACTCAACCTCTTTGATTCATCAAGAACCTGATCACCTCTTGTCCGGATTACATGTAGGTATTCTAACTATCTTCATCTACACATCAAGGCTTATCAGGAACGCAAACCCTCTGCTTCAGATTGAATCCCTGCCAGGTTGGATTGGTTACTGGATGTTCAAGAGTTTAAAGTTATAGCATCAGTGCTTTGTAAATCTCTCCCTTCTAAAACTCCTCCATAACGGTCTCTTTATTTATTCTTTCCTTTCTCCTTATCAGCCTCAGTCTTCTCGGGTCTGTTCATACTACATTGGCCATTTTACCGCCCACAGAACCCACCTCTGTGTTGGTATTTTTGTCCTCTGTGATGTTCCATCAAGATTATACTTCTAGTTTGCTCATTCCATTTGCAATCTATTGAAACCAGTCTGGTTCAGGTTTCTCAGTCAACTTAACCTTTCACAAGGAAAAATTCTTACAAAACTTTCTAGACAAACTCACACAAGGAAGGTTGAGTGCAAGTTTTTAAACCATGCAACTTGCACAAAGGCAGACCCCTTGTGGCAAATCTCCTATAAAGAAACTCAACATAACCATCAACCATCTGAAAATTCCTCTGTGCATCCTCAACTGAGGAGAATCTCTGGGAAATCCTTGGATCTACTTAAGGAAGGCATGAAAGATGAGCTCAATACGTTACAACTTAAGATAAATTTGAGCAAGATTGATGGGTAGGATTATGTTGATGACCAAACAATCTATAACACTAAGCAGAAGGTAAAGCTTGCAGAACTAAAGGGGAAAAGTGTTATGGAGGTACTCTATGAACAGCTTGAAGAAACAAGTTGGGTTCACCAGTCAAAGTTCAGTGGAGAGGGTCACTTGTAGGCCCTGTACTTAGCTCATCCTGAGGCAGTAAAGCTTTCAAAGCAATTCCATCATATTGCTATGTGGGATTGTTCTTATAAGACAAATAAGTACAAAACCCCACTATTGCATGTTGTAGGGATGACAGCCAATTGTAAAACTTTCACAAAAGCTCTTGTTTTTATAACAAAAGAAATTTTTGAGCTCTACAGTTGGTCTGTAAATGCATTAAAGGAGTTGCCTTATGATCCTGAGAGACTTCCAAAAGTCTTTGTGACAGACCGTGATAAAGCTCTGATTTGTGCTATTGATTCTAGTTTCCCCAAGTCATCAAGACAATTTTGCACTTGGGAATTCTTTTAAAATTACAAGCAAACTGTAAAGCGCGCTTTGTTAATGAAGTTGAAGGATGGAAAAGCTTTATGAATCTGTGGGCAAAGTATGGGGCCTCAAAGACCAAGGAGGAGGCAGAGGTCAATGATGCAGAACTCAAAGTAGGTCCAAATCACTGCTTTTTATTCTTCCTTGTTTTGGGTTCTGACATTTTGACTTGTATAGTGTTTCTTGAAAGACTATAAAAATGTACTTGAGTATATGGAAAATAACATTTTCCCTATCAAAGAGACGTTTGTAACAGCGTGGACTTGTAGAAACCCAGATTTTGGAAACAAAAAAAATCTTGGGTTGAAGGGGCCCATGCAAATCTCAAATGATTCCTTGCAAACTCTTTGGGAAACCTGTTGGATGTTTGGAAAAGCCTTGATGGAACCGTTTTGAATCAAATTAAATTGGTTCATCCATCACTTTATAACTCTCAAATTAAGTTAGGGACAGTTCTTCCACCTGAACTATTACCATTGGGTTACAAATTGTCTTTAGAGGCAATTCATCTAATTAGGGAGCAATTTGAGAAGTTCAAGCGTGATCATGATGGCAAAGTGTGCACCAAGTCATACTTCAAGACTATAGCTTTGCCCTGCTCCCACCAAATAGGTGAATGTCTAGCATTTGGAGGATCTGTGGTACCCAAAGATCTTCATTCTCAGTGGGGGTTGGACTATGACCCTTGCAGTTCTAGTTCTGTAAGTTGGCTTAATTTGGATTGTTCAAATCACTATGTGATTAATGCTTTTTGATTAATGATTACTAATTCACTAATGGTTAATCCTTAGGAATTTTTCAAGTGCAATGTTGATGAAATGCTAAGCATTCCTCAGTTAGGTGAAAAAGTGAATGCAATGATCTTGGAATCTGCAGATCATGAGCAAAGAATCCTATTGAATTATATCATTCAGAAGATTAAAAAATATTGATTGAAGCCAAGACTTGAACCTAAAGTCTTACAATCAAGTAGGGGCAGGCCAAAATTGACAGATAAGTGGCAAGAGCCATCTTGGTTTGAGCATGTTGAAAAACAACTCAAGAGGGAAAAAGGACTAGAAGGGCTCCAAACAAGAAAAGACAAAAGATTTTAAGTCTTTTCTTTTGGGATATGTTCATCTTTTTTTTTAATGAACTTAGTAAATAAATAATGATGAATTGCTAGTAAAAGTTGGCAGAATCTGAATCTGAATTTCATAGTTCAGAGGAAGAGACTGAAAGTGAATTTGGATCACTTAATTTAGAATCAGAATCCTCTTCAGAGGAAGAGAATGTGCAGCAAAGCTCAACCAGAAGCTCATCTTTGGTGAGTATTCATTCATTTGATCTGATCAAATAAATCAATACTAAGTTAGTTTTCATGATAGGAACCAAACATGAAATACCTCAATCAAATACCCAAGAAATTCCATAAGTTCTTGGGTGATGTTTGGGATTCAATTGGAGATGGGAATTTCGTATTTAGAGTCATTTCTAAATCTCTTGGATATGAAGAACATGGTTGGTTTCAACTTAGGAAGGAAATGATTGAAACATTAGATAAGCATAAAGCATGCTACATTAAGATTCTTGGTGGTGCAAAGGAGGTTGAAAAGATTAAACAAAGACTTGATGTTGAATAAATCAATGAAATGATTCCCTCCTGAAAATGGCTGGATAAATTATATATGGGTCAAATCCTAGCAGACACATATTCCAGACCTATATGTTTCCTTTCATTGGAGTCATGTGATACTTATACTCCAATGAAAAATGTTGTTATTGATAAATCAGATCCAATGTTCATCTCCTTTGTAAACAATAACAACTGGGTTCTATTAGTACTTGAGGCAGAAATGATTCCAATCCCACCCATTGTATCAAAACGGTGTTCCTTGATTTCTAAAAAATCCTCTGGTTGGTTTGATCATCTCAAAGATCAACTGCAAATGTATTCTAGATTATAGAGGTTATAGACCTTAAATTCATTTCATCATTGGGTTTCATATAAATTTTTATTCTAATGTAGCTAACAAGTTCTATTAATATAAAGGGTTATCACATTTTGAACATCATTATGTTGAGTGTTTTGAGTTAACATCATTATATTGAATTTTTTGAATGAGAGTTTAATGGTAAGTCAGTTCAACTTGTGTTGGCCTGATTCCATCACAAGCTTAACTTGTGTTAAGCTTGGGATGGGATCAGCTTAATACAAGTTGAACTTGTTTTTTTTTTGTTTTTTTACTTTAGGGCTGGTCAAAAGACTTGTATTTTTTTGCACTTTTACTCTAGGGCTGGTAAAATGAATTCTTGTATTTTTTGCCTGGTCAAAAGACTGGTATTTTTTTGGCACTCTTACTTTAGGGCTGGTCAAAAGACTTCTTAGTTTTTTGGCACTTTTAATTTAGGGCTAGTCAAGTTGAACTTAATTTAGGGATTTTCAAGTTACTTGTATTTTTTTTGGTTATTTTACTTCAGGGCTTGTCATGTTACCTGTCTTTATTTTGGTGTTTTTACTTTAGGGCTTGTCAAGTTAGTTGTCTTTTTTTTGGTGTTTTTATTTTAGTGCTATTCCAGTTACTTGTTTTTTTTTGGGTCTTTTTACTTTAGGGCTAGTCCATTGTATATTACCAGTTTTTTTTTGTTTTTTTTTTTATTTATTTTTTTAACCAAAAAATCATCGTTTTTTGATTTCTTTGATTTTTTGGTTGATTCCTTTTTTTTGGAAGGTTTGTTTGATTCATGGGTTATGTTAGTGCCCTTTCATTCCATTTTGTTTTTTTTTTTTTTTTGCTCACCACCGTCCAGTGGCGTGTGGGATGCCACACGACTACATTTGAGACGTGTACAACTCCATACAGCTTGAATGTAGTCGTGTGGAATCCAACACGCCGGTGGACCAGGCTGGGTTGGCCATGCAACTCTTTGAGCCCTGGTAGGTTGTACAGGCCTCAGATTGGACCATGTGGCCTGCCACATGGCCCCTTTTGAACCATGTGCACGGCTCAATGAGCCGTGAATTTAACTTTTCCCTTTTTTTTGTGATCACATGTTTGACATTTTTTTTTGGTAATCCTTTTTTGACTGATTTTCCTTCAATTCAATTACTTCTTCCACCACACTTACAATTTTATACTCCAAATTGAATCCCTTTTTGATCCTTATCCCAAGTGGACCATTTGCCTTGGAGGGAACAAGATGGAAGTAGATGAGGCAACAAACATAAAGAGAGGTGGAAAGCACAGGGCTTTGAAGCAAAAGAGGGGTCAAATGAGGGAATCCAAAATCTCTTTGGAACTTGCAGAGGGGGGCATCAATGAAAAGTTTCTATGGTCTGAACGGAAACTAAAACCTTTGGATCTGTATCCTGCAATTACTGCTGGAAACAAAAAGAACAATTGAAAACCCTCACCATCTGAGTTTGAACTTGCCAAGCAGACAATCAAGCAATTCCATTTCTTCCACCGTGTAAAATTAATTGTTTGCATTAAGTCTGATCACAACAGTCTTGTTGCAATAATTCAATTTGTCCCATTGGATAAACGTTCTGATCAAGACAAGAAGGACATCAACTTTGTGACAACTTTCCTTCACCAGTCAAAACAATTTGTCAACACCATTGGTCCCTCAATATCTTGGGGTTGAAAAATGTGGGCAATTGGATGGCAAAAATTGATGGACCCCTTTAAGTTATTTGGATGCTATGTGAAGAAATCATCTATTCAATCTTCCCCTCAAGAGTATGCTTTTCTCAATCTTAAGGCAGACAAATTCTCTCAAATTTTAGGAAAAATTTTTTGCAATTTGGCCAGACTTCCCTTTGAATCAAACTGTGAAATAATGAAGGACAATGGCATCTCCTCCTTCTCATCACTTGAATTTGGTTCTCAGCCTAATCCTTTTGACTCCTCTCTGCATGTCACCTTCACATCCAACTCTTTTTACAACTCTCCTTACATTGAAAAAGGTGACATCTCTGAGTATTCCTTTTTACTTGCAGTTCCAACCAGGAAATCATATGGACAACTTATTGAAAACACCAAAAAATAACAAGTATCTGATGGCAAATTTTGTTTTCCTGACCTGGGCTTTGGAATTGACTTCAACCAAAAAGGTGTGGTCAAAATGGTATGGGAAGCCAATAAGTACCAGGACTGTACTTTTCCTGCTGTGGAGACTGCCACTTATACAAGAATGGCATGTCAATGCAAATCAACCAAACAACTAGAAACACTTTCAGGGACTTGGGGAGTGGGAAAATATACTCCAGGAAAAAAATATAAATAAAAAGAAAAAATATTTTTTTATTGGTTGGGTTAAAAATAGTCTTAAGCATTGTTGTAATCAAAAAAATTTTTTTTCTTTTTAAGTTTTTCACCAAAGAAAATATATTTACAAGCCCATAATTTGAGTAATCTGCTTTAATTCATCTACTGTTCTACTGATACCAATGTATGCTGCAGCCATTGACCACTTATCCCTTTTTTTCTGTTGCCAGTTGTTCCCTCTCCATTTGCAGCTGCGCTTGCTGTTGATCCTTCTCCTTTTCTTCTTTTTGAAATTCTAGCTAATCCTTTTTCAACTTCCACTCAGCATCCCATTTTTGCTGATGAGCCAAACTATTGCCTTTCTGCTTTTGAAAATGAATAGCCAGTTGATGATCCCACTTCTCCTTTTCAAACTGAAGTTTTTCAGATTCAATTTTCAATTTCACTGTTTTTCAGAGGGGAATAGGAATGAGATTGATTATGAAATCAAGGATAATCCAATTGGCTTACTTGAATCTTGCTTCCCCATGATCTCCTCGAAGGGTTTCTCCCCTTTTGAATGCTATTGGGGTTGATGTTGATGGAATTGGAGTCCTTTTGCCTTCCCTTTGCAGAGGAGTGTTTTGTGTAAAAACATCATTGCTCTCATTTGAAGGGGATGTTGGAGGCCCCATTGGCTTGAGTTTTGGCCATTCAGGAATGGATTAGCCTGTTTCTTATGAATCTAAATCAGTCAGGATTAACTGGAAAGAAGAGAAATGAACTTGGTTCTTTACTTGAGCAGATGTTGATGGCAATTGTGATACAGGAATGACATCCTCCTCATTGGCCAAGTTCTCCAGTTCTTCCACCCCAGGAAGAGAGAAATCAAAAGAAGGAGGGGAGGGGTCCAAGGTTGGGTTTGACTCCTCAATAAATGCAGAAGTAGACGTGATTGGAGCTGATTGCGTTGGAATATCCTCCTCGTAATTGGATGGGGGCCACTCATATGTTTCTTTGGGATCACCATTGCTAGGCTGAGCATCCCCAGCCAAGTCCTCAGCATCAACTGAATCGGATTCTTGGGCATCAAAAGCGGCTAGAATGGTAATGTTGGCCTTCTTTCCAAATATTTCATCCATTTGAATATAAAAAGGACAAATGGACTCAAAATAATCAACCACCAAGTTGATTCCCTTGGCATTGTCAGAGTTGGTCATACCAAAGCCAGTGGAGATTGACATTCAGTGGGCCTTTTTGTCCTTGGCTTGATAATTCTTGAATTTCTCCCTCACCTATTTGGATGACAGATCCAGCATACCCTTTGTTTTACTATTGAGTTCATTGGCCATCAGGAGATAACCATTGACCTTAGAGGATGGAGGTTGGCCAACGCTGTCAGCCATGAGACATATATGAATGTCCAATTGTCTGCACAACTCATATGTCTACTTAGTACAGTGGTTAAGTAATGACTCAGTGCTCTACCTACAGAACAACCAGGTCTTGTGTTCAAGCCTCTATTGTGTCGCTATTCTAATGTTATCAAGCATTTTGTATTTTTACAAATATTTTATAATATTATTTTATAGTATGTTTTTAACCTAGATTTTATCAAATAAAACTTTGATAAATTATATTATAAGTTATGGAAGATCTTATAACTTAAATTTTAGTAGGAATCACCAGGATGCGTCCATTTGGATGCACAATGAATTTCCATAAAGATTTCCCTCTGTGGAAATAATATTCTTTAATAAATTCCATTTACCATAACCCATACAGGGGTAAATTATTATTAATGTTCTGTTTTTCTCTCCTTCCAGCCTGTGGATAACTTTCAGGAACCCATACAGGCTGGAAAAGCGTACACACAGATGCCATTCAACTCAATTGGGGCATGTAAACTCTGTGGGATCATCTGCCAAGAATGTACATACTAATATAAGCCATAATATGGTTAAGAGTATGGTCTTAATCTTTAAACACATGCCAAGAGAGATCTGTTTAGAGTTATATAATGATTTATACTTATTCTGAAGCCCTGAGAGCGTCCACTTGGCTGCTAATTAATTTATTGGGATGATCTACAGTCTATATGATACCTGTTGGGGTGATTAGATTAAACTTTACATTGAAAATCACCCCCAATGAGTATGTAATTCCTGCTACTCATTGGGGAATATTACAAGGGGCTCTGAGCCACTGGAGACGAAATCTAGGACAGTGGTCTACTCCCCTGATGGTCCCCTGAGTCCCCTGAGGACTCATGTTAATATAAAAGAGGAGGGTCTTGCCCCTATCATTCCTATTCCTCATTGTATTTTTGAACCAGATATTGCATAGTTAACAAGCCCATTAAACTTAATCAAGAAGATTGACTGGGGCCTTTTAATTTAATATCACATCAATCCAAAAATCAATAAGGCAACTTCAAATTCGAGTTCAAGGTCCTTTTTGGAGTTGTAGCCCTCTCTGGCTACTATAAAGGGTGTGAGCTTCCAGGTGTAAGCAAATCTCCTTTGAGCTTTATTTATATAAAGCCAGGCCCCTTTCCTTTTATAAAGGTTTAAGGTGTGGCTATTTTGCTCCTAATACCGTAGTATTAGTTGAGTTGTACTGATATAAGCATTGAAATTAAGATAAAACTGACATATAACACTTGTTATTGTGTTATTTTGCAGGTATTTGTCACAGCTTGTTACAGAAATAGAGACAATACTCTGACAATTGGGGGCCTCATCTCCTTTTTTGAACCAAGTTTTGGACATTTGTCCATTTAAAGTAAGAGTTATTGTTGATTATTTTAACCCCTTGAAGTTAAATTAATCACTCATATAACATATTTTAAAAAAAAAAAAAATAACCAAAAATTTCGAAATTTGGTGTTAATTTTGTTATAGATATTGATTTGAAGTGCCTTAAGCACAACAGTTTTGAATTTTTTATCCAAAAAAAAAAAAGAAAAAAGAAAAAAATTTTACTGTTTTGAAAAGCTCTCCGTCATAACACCGGTAATTTAACCGCGGGTGATTAATAGGGTGCAGACATACTTTCCTCTATCGCGACGAGCAAGTGGATATTGACAGGATTAGAAAAGCCGACGGCATCTATCACCAGGCGTCGAGATATTCCTTTCGGCATCCTTGTTGATACTGACCGTTGGAATTACAATCACAAGGAGACTGACTGAATCGAGATTTCCAGCAGCCAGCCAGAATTGTTGATTAGAGAGAATAACCGCGACGGATCTACCGCTGGGTTTCAACAAAAGCCGAGCAACTGAATCAAACTGATTCGGCAGATCGCATAAGTACCAAGGATCATAGTTCTACGAGTTAGATTAGTTTTCTGAAAATTAAGTAACGATACGGTGAAAGCTAGAGAAATTAGAGAGAGGAACTGACATCCTTGTGACACAGTGTCTAAGCAATTATCTATAGATTCCTTTCTGCCTGCAAATTGAGGCAGGGCACGCAGCTTTGTGTCGGAGCCAAGCTCCTTGCAAAGGAGCAAAGAATGCAGCATCGACACCAGCGTCGCCGAGGAGAAGATCAGGTCTAGGACTCCTTTGACGGAGATAGTCACTCAGAGTTAGCAACCTAGATTCATTGACACTTTGAGAAACAAAAAAAACCAGTCAGACTGATTCAAAGCTATTTCATTAAATTTTTTTATAAAAAAAAAAAAAAAAAACAAACAAATAATAACCCTTTTTTGTGATAATGATGAACACAAGGAGCAAGGGCGCTGAGCTTGTGCCCCCAGGTGAATTTAACCAGAGGAGGAGACAGCCTACCTCCGGGCACAGCGAACCTCTTGACCTGCCACAGCCAGAACAAAATAAATTACTTAGAGGCAGTGGCAGCAAGCAACGTCAAGAACCAGGTGAAGTTTCTGACCCAGGCCTTGGCGACGTACAGGGCCCTCATCAAACTGTTGGGAAGGGACAGATTGATGAAGGAAAAAGAGAGCTGGGATCCAACCCAGATCAAGAAACTGGTGGTCCCCAAGCCAAAGCCAAAGAAAAAACCGCAGGAGAGGGCAGCCCCACAACCAGTGGCTTCAAGCTCCCAGGAGCCTTTAAGGAACAGAGCACCGTCCCCTCCCCTGAGCCAGGGAGCAAGGATGAGAAAGAGGAGAGAACACAGGCACTCCATCTATGGAGAGATGATGAGGATGGCCAGGTCTCTCCAAGGAGGCTTCCAATTCTTAGAAGAAGAGAGAGCCAAAAGAGCCAAGAGGGGCTGAGACTGTCTTTAGAATCAGAAATATTGTTAGATAAATTTCGAGATGTTGTCTTCAATGAGACACTTCATATCAAAAAAGCAGTAGTCCACACAAACAAATATTGTATAGAAGGCTTTGCATCTATAGATAATAAATACTCCTGCATTGTTGCAGATAGTCTGACTTTGAAATCAATTTTGGCAAGCTCTGTTAAAGAAATAGAAGACTTGACTAATAAGACAATAGAACTGAACTTAAAGAAAGCACAAGCAGTAGATAAGGCTAATCTGAGTAATAAGATGACAAACATTGACAACAATTTGAAAGAAACATGCAGAGAATCAATCAGTATTAAGAGAGATGTCAGCTCACTGACCTCAATGGTTTTACAAGTGGGTCACTCATTGGAAGTGGTGGAAGATAAATTCAATAAAAATTTGATTTATATCAAAGAAGATATGTTGAATTGTCAAATCATGTCAGAACAAAGTCAAGAGAAATTGAGTACCAAAATTGATAAAGTTATTGAGCAGCTAGGATACAAACATGAGGAGCTTATTAGCAGATTATCATCCTTGTCCCAAAATAGCCACAGTCCATTTACAGAATCTAAAGCACCAGAGATGAGAAGGAAAAGAAAGACTATTGCAGAAGACATTGATCTGGAGCTGGATTCTGGTAAAAGAGAGGTTTTTAATCAAGTGTTACAGGGATTACCTAAGATAAGTGATTGGCCTGAATTCTCTGGGGAGGGTGAGTATGATCACACTGAATTTATTTCATGGGTAGACACCTTGAAGGAAGATACTGGGCTCCCTGACACTTTTATTACTAGTAGATTAAGTATTTTGTTTAAAGGTATAGCCTCAGACTGGTACAGAGATAGAAGGAGTGCTGTAGGCGTGCAAGACTGGGAGTTTTGAAAAGAGAAATAAATGCAAAGTTTGGCACATCTAATTGGAAAAGCAAGTGCTTTCCCGCCTTCAACAATGACAAATTTTTGCCTGGTGTGACACCACCAGCTACATGGGTGACCAGGCAAAGGAAAAGACTTAGAGCTTCTGATCCGCTATTAGACCAAGACAGTATTAACTTTAAGCTACTTTCACTGATGGATGGGGAAATTTCCTTTGCAGTTAAAACAAGTATGAAAGCAGATGGAGATTGTTCCAGTTTAATCAACATATTAGAAGATATAGTAGAGGACACATCACTGGGAAGGAAGAAGATCTACCAGACCAGAGACAACAATTTAGCCAAGACAGAAAAAGACAAGACTGTTGTAAGAAATGCTGTCCCCAATACAGATATATCATGCTATACTTGTGGTAAAGCAGGACATACCTCTAGGGCATGTCCGCAAAAAACCAGGAAAGTTAATAATGTCAAGAGTGAAAGTACTGATAAGGGTAATGATTGTGTGGAAGGATCAGACTCAGACAGTTCATTCGGAGAAGAGGAGGAGCCTATCATAGGATGCATAAATTCTATTAAGGTAACTAATGAATTAATCAACATGAGATTTTGTAATAAGCCTTGTAAAGTCTTATTGGACAGTGGAGCATGTAAGTCAATAGTGGGCAGAAGCTACTTGGAAAATTTCTTCAAAAATTGGAAGGATTTTTTGGTAAGTGCACCTGTGGTGAAATTACATAGCTGCTCAGGGTCATTAGTTTCATTAGGTGTGGTCAAGATTAGGTTGTTTTTTGCTTCATATGGATTCATTATTAAATTTGTAGTGATTGATAATACTTCCATAGATTATTTCATAATAGGAAGTGACTATATGAAGGAGTATTCTTTCAATTTGTTCCACAGCAAGGAGGCTTCATACTTTACGGTTTGTGACAGTGCTAAGTTCCCCTTTGATCAAGAACAGTTTAACTCACTTGATCATCTTAATGAAGAAGCTTTTCACAAAGAGGTTAGTGATGAATCCAACATCAATTCATCACTAAGTAATGAACAAAAGATCCATCTGGTACAATTATTGTTTGAACATAGAGGAGCTTTTGCTACTACAGATGAACCCTTTGGATCCATAATAGCTCATGATGTTAAAATAACTTTAACTATTGATAAGCCATACCCGCCTGCCTTAAGAAAACACCCATTTCCAGCCAGCCCTAGGAGCAGAGAAGCACTTAAGGAACATATAGATACATTTCTGAAATTGGGAGTTATCAGGAAAGTAGGGGCTAATGAGGATGTTGACATTACTACACCAGTCATAATAGCTTGGAATAATGGGAAATCTAGAATGGTTGGTGACTTTAGAGCTCTAAACTCTTATACTACACCAGATAGGTATCCTATGCCCAAGATTGTTGAGTCCCTAAGTAAACTTCACAAGGCAAAATATATCACATGTATGGATGTGCTGAAAGGATTCCACCAGAATGTTGTAGACATAGACAGCAGGAAGTTTTTAAGAATAGTTTGTCATTTAGGTGTTTTTGAATATCTGAGAATGCCATTTGGTATCAAGAATGCACCATCTCATTTTCAGAGAATGATGGATTCTAAATTCCATGAAGAATTGATGCAAAATTGGTTGATCATCTCCATAGATGACATTATTATATTTTCAGAAACTTGGGAAGAGCACATGTACAGACTATCAATTATTTTGAAGAAAGTTATTAAGATGAACATGAAAATTTCATTGAGTAAATGTTCATTCGGCTTCAATGAATTGAAAGCCCTAGGACATATTGTAAATGGGCTATCCTTGGGAATAAATCAAACCAGAGTAGCAGCAGTCTTATTAAAGCCCACTCCTAACAGCATTAAGGAGATGCAAATTTTTTTGGGTTTTTCAGGTTACTACAGGCTACATATTAAAGATTTTGGCATAATAGCTTCCAGCCTATACAAAATCTGTAGTCCAAATGTCTCTTTTGAAATGACTAAAGAGAGAGTTGAGGCTTATGAGTTGTTAAAAAGTTTTCTAACCTCGGCACCTTTGCTTTTCCACCCAGATGCTAAGAAACCATTTAAGTTATATGTAGACGCATGTATGGAAGGTTTAGGAGCAGCATTACACCAGGTCCAGATTGTTAATGACAAGCCAGTTGAAGGACCCATATTTTTTATATCCAGGCAGCTCAAAGATAGTGAAAAAAGGTATGGTGCCTCCCAACTAGAGTGTTTGTGCCCAGTTTGGGCTCTGGAAAAGTTGTATTACTATTTGGATGGGTGTCAGTTTGAAGTAATTACTGATTGTACAGCGCTAAAGTCACTTCTGAACCTAAAAACACCTAATAGGCACATGTTAAGGTGGCAAATAGCTATTCAGCAATGGAGAGGGTGCATGACAATAGTGCATAGAGAAGGGCTAATACATAAGAATGCAGATGGGTTATCCAGATGGGCTTTACCCAATGACATCAATAACCCTGCCTATGACCCAGAAGATGACGTGGACACACTACCAATTATGGGTATTTCAGTCACAAGTTTGGCTGAAAGCTTCTGGACCTCAGTGCTTGAGTCATATGCCAGCAACAAGAACTCATCACTACTCCTTGAGATACTAAGATCTAAGTCTAGTGCACAAAATCTTGTTGAAGGACTAGATGCAGATTGGAAGAAAGGTTACCTGGAAGGAAGGTTTGTCCTTTTAGATGGGTTGATATATCACAAGTCTTCCCATTGCTGCTCAGTAGTTTTAGTACAAGATGTGCACATACAATTGATTCTGAATGAATGTCATGACAATGTTTGCTCTGGACACCTTTCAAAAGGTAGAACTGTGGAAAGGGTTAAAATTCTAGCATGGTGGCCTAACTGGAGAAACAGTGTTAGCTCATACTGTGAGTCCTGCGAGAGATGCCAGAAAGCAAATAAATCCACAGGAAAAAGGTATGGTCTATTACAAACTATAGAAGAACCAAAAGAAAGATGGCACACTATTAACATGGATTTTGTGTCTGGATTGCCCCCTGGGGGTAAAGATAATTTCAACTGTGTTCTTGTGGTGGTTGACAGATTCTATAATAGAGTTAGATTCTTACCATGTTATAAAGATAGCTCTGCAATGGACATAGCTATGCTATTCTGGAACAGTATTGTCAATGACGTGGGGTGCCCCAGAAATATTATCAGTGACAGGGACCCAAAATTCACATCTGAATTTTGGCAGAGTCTTTTCAATTTGGTCGGAACAAAATTATCCTTTTCAACAGCTTATCATCCCCAAACTGATGGTCTAGCAGAGAGGATGATACAAACTTTGGAAGACATGATCAGGAGATATTGTGCTTATGGAATTAAATTCAAGGACAGTGATGGATACAATCATGACTGGGTATCTCTTTTACCAGCTTTAGAATTTGCCTACAATTCAAGCAAGCATTCAACAACTAATATTTCCCCTTTTGCATTAGAAAGAGGTTGGATACCTCACATGCCTAAGGACATGTTACTGAGTAAGACTATAATGTTACACCCTTCAGCTGACTGTTTTAGAGAAATGATGAATAAGGCTGAAACATATGCTAGTAAGTGTGTTAGTGATGCAGTAGAGTATAATAAGAGTAGGTGGGACAAAAGTCATAGAGATCATGACTTCAAAGTAGGGGACATGGTTTTAATTTCTACTGTTAATTTTAATAATATTTCAGGGAACAGAAAATTAAAGGATGCTTTTGTTGGTCCATTTGTTGTAAAAGCACTTCATGGTAAAAATGCAGTGGAGGTCATTTTAACCAAAGAATTTGACAGAAAAAATCCTACTTTTCCAATTAGTCTTGTTAAAAAATTTATTGATCCACTAGAGTCTTTCCCTCAAAGAAATGTTCCTAGGTTTGTGATACCACCAATGGAACAGACTAGCAAAGATATGATGCATAAGATACTGCAACATAAGGTCATTAGAAAAGACAGGAAAGATGTAAGATTATTTCTAGTGAGGTTCAAACATAAGCTAGGAGATAGTGATCTATGGCTAGAAGCCAAGGACATTAAAAATGCTGATATTGTTTTGAGGAGATATAGAGCTTCCAATAGATCCAAAAATTCCTCATAGAGTAATTTTCTTTTGGAGGTGGGGAGTGTCAGCCATGAGACATATATAGATGTCCAATTGTCTGCACAACTCATATGTCTACTTAGTACAGTGGTTAAGTAATGACTCAGTTCTCTACCTACAGAACAACCAGGTCTTGTTTTCAAGCCTCTATTGTGTCACTATTCTGATTTTATCAAGCATTTTTTATTTTTACGAATATTTTATAATATTATTTTATAGTATGTTTTTAACCTAGATTTTATCACATAAAACTTTGATAAATTATATTATAAGTTATGGAAGATCTTATAACTTAAATGTGAGTAGGAATCACCAGGATGCGTCCATTTGGATGCACAATTAATGTCCATAAAGATTTCCCTCTGTGGAAATAATATTCTTTAATAAATTCCATTTACCATAACCCATACAGGGGTAAATTATTATTAATGTTCTGTTTTTCTCTCCTTCCAGCCTGTGGATAACTTTCAGGAACCCATACAGGCTGGAAAAGCGTACACACAGATGCCATTCAACTCAATTGGGGCATATAAACTCTGTGGGATCATCTGCCAAGAATGTACATACTAATATAAGCCATAATATGGTTAAGAGTATGGTCTTAATTTTTAAACACATTCCAAGAGAGATCTGTTTAGAGTTATATGATGATGTATACTTATTCTGAAGCCCTGAGAGCGTCCACTTGGCTGCTAATTAATTTATTGGGATGATCTACAGTCTATATGATACCTGTTGGGGTGATTAGATTAAACTTTACATTGAAAATCACCCCCAATGAGTATGTAATTCCTGCTACTCATTGGGGAATATTACAAGGGGCTCTGAGCCACTGGAGACGATATCTAGGACAGTGGTCTACTCCCCTGATGGTCCCCTGAGTCCCCTGAGGACTCATGTTAATATAAAAGAGGAGGGTCTTGCCCCTATAATTCCTATTCCTCATTGTATTTTTGAACCAGATATTGCATAGTTAACAAGCCCATTAAACTTAATCAAGAAGATTGACTGGGGCCTTTTAATTTAATATCACATCAATCCAACAATCAATAAGGCAACTTCAAATTCGAGTTCAAGGTCCTTTTTGGAGTTGTAGCCCTCTCTGGCTACTATAAAGGGTGTGAGCTTCCAGGTGTAAGCAAATCTCCTTTGAGCTTTATTTATATAAAGCCAGGCCCCTTTCCTTTTATAAAGGTTTAAGGTGTGACTATTTTGCTCCTAATACCGTAGTATTAGTTGAGTTGTACTGATATAAGCATTGAAATTAAGATAAAACTGACATATAACACTTGTTATTGTGTTATTTTGCAGGTATTTGTCACAGCTTGTTACAGCAATAGAGACAATACTCTGACAAACGCATGTTTCATTGTCTGATCCAAAGCAAGTATCATAGTTGGACCCAATTTGGAGCCAGTTTACCAGGATGATTTGTTCAGCTCTCTTGAGCTGACTTGAGCCTTTGGAAGCTGATGGGGGAGGATTTTTGTATTTTGAGTTCCTGGGGGATGTTTGGTTTTGTCCATTGGATTTTTTAGTGGACTTGCGGGGCAAGGATTGCTGAGGGGCCATTTAAAAATAGTAAGAGGGATGAAGGGATGAAGGGCCATGAGAGTGTTTAAGTGGTGAGAGTGATGATGTGATGAGAGGATGAGATTGATGAGCCAAAGAGAATAGGAAGAGATTAGAATGATGAAGCAAAAAGAGGGATAAAGCAATGAGAGTTAGGATTTGATGAGAGCAATAAAGTAATGCGAGTGATGAAGTGATGATGAAAGTGATCCAATGAGAGTTAGCTGGATGTGATGAAAGCGATAAACAGATTAGAGCGATGAAGTGATAAGGATAGTGATCCAATGAGAGTTAGCTGGATGTTATGAAAGCAATAAACGGATGAGAGTGATGAACTGATCAGGATAGTGATCCAATGAGAGTTAGCTGGACGTGATGAAAGCGATTAAGTGATGAGAGTGATGAAGTGATGAGGATAGTGATGAAGAGATGAAGAGCAATGAATTAATTTTTTTTCTGATGAGGTTGGAGTTAGAAGGAGGTGGGAAGCCAGTTTTGGATGATGTGGACAGGTGGCAGAAGCCTTTAAATACTTTATTTGAAAGAACCCACTTCTTTCCAGGTAACTCTGACACGTCTGATGTGAAATAAGTGGGTTTTTTTGATTTTTAATGGCGGGTTTGCTTAACTCTGATACGCCCTATTGATCTGATGATAGGCTGGAAAGAAGAAACACACAAGTTCAAAATAGGAAACCTGAGTAGTTGGATGTTCACCAGAATAAAAATGTAGACTGTTATTGGGAAGTTTCCATGATTGAGAGGAAAATATAAACAGTAGTATTCTTAAAATCAACCATTAAAATGCTTGAGTGAGAACAGAGGCAACACCTGGGATGTAGATATTTCAAATCAGAAATAATCACAGGATTTTTATTGATAAAATTTTGGAATTTTTTTTCTTTTCTCAAATTCTTTCTGTTTCTGTGGCTCAAAATTTTTGTTTACCTTGGACGGTGGCTTTACATTCAGTGCACTGACACAGATCAATCTTCATGTTTTTTTTTAAAAATTCTGATTTCAAGCTTGAAATTTGATTTGAATGATTGAAGAGAGACTATGTATTTCAGATCCTAGAATCTGCAAACCTTGGAGAGACCATGAGACTCCAAAGGAAGCAGTCAGTTTCTTGCTTATGATGAAGGTCTGGAAAAATTTCAAGGTGTTTCTGGTAAACAGAGTTGTTTTAGACCTCAATGATTAAATCATTTTTTTTTAAAAAAAATCAATGCATCAATTGTTAGATTTTTTTACAATTGAGTTGGAGTTTGTGTGGTTTATGTACTAGATTGGTAAAAATACCAACAAATATTGTGGCATAATTTTACAAGATAGCCTCCCTTGCTTTTTTGATTTCATAGATCAGAGAATTTTTTTAAAATAAATAATCTAATCTTGATCATCAAGCTTCATTTGAGTGCAGTTGGTAAATTTCTTATTTCTGATGGATTGTCATACTCTTTAAGAATGAAGGTTTTCAGAATTTGGAAGGAAATTTCAGAAAGAATCTTATTTTGACAAGTTTAAAAATTTTAAGGTCCACTAAATTTTTCAAGGGAGATGTCTGGAGATCAAATGGGTCCATGTCCACACAATTCCTTAGAAGGTTCAAAAAAGGATAGTTGGGATGGTTTATGCAGAGTTTGATGAAAAAAATGAGTAACTAAAAGATGTGATGATACTGGCAGGAGTCGTGGGAGTATTATATATTTTGTAATATTATCCTTATGATTTTACCACAATGAGGTAGTATCTAAAAAAGTAAAGCCTACTTAGTTTCTTGGTGGTATTTACTGGTCTCATAAAATTTATGTGGGACCACCAAGTAATAGTGAAAATGAACAAAGATGATGGAACCAGAAAATGGGAGTGATATGAGAGGAATTGAGGATGTCTTTTAGGTAGGACCAGAAAATCATAATGATGAGGACCAAGGATGATGGACTCAGAGGATGGCAGAAAGATGGGAGGGAATTGGAATAACCAAGACTTCTAGATTATAATTTGAGTCAAAGAATGAAATCAGGAATAAAAAAAAGCAACATGGCTTCCTCTAAACATATTATCATAGCTGTTCAAAATTTCAAGCTAACTCACCATGAAAAAAACCGCTGCACCTTCCCACTAGGGTTTTCAGAAATGGTTGCAAGTGGATGTTTTTTTGGGATAATTATTTAAAAATTAAGATGGTTATTATTTGGTCATATTCTATTATTTTCTTGTTTATGTAATTTATTATACATAAAAACCCAGGCTATAGTAATGCCAAAGAAATTACTAACCACATTCCAAAGGCTTTATTTTAGAAAAAAAAATTCTAAAGCCATGCCAACAAGCATCATTGATGTTTTTGTGGCACTTTTTTTTAAAAATAAAGTCTTTGAAGTTTGGTTAGTAATTTTTTGGCTTGATTATAGCCTAGGACTTACATAAATAAGGAATTTCGAAACTTTTGAGAATTTTAGGAATTTTTTTCTCTGTCAATTCTTTTGATGCCTGCTATGAATCCAGGGAATAATGCCCCCAAATTTCCTGGTAATCAAGTTAAGCTAATACAACCATCCTGCCCCTCCCCAGTAAAAAAAACCAAAGCAAAAGGAGATGTTATCAATTTTTTATCAAATCTTTTCAGTGAATTATTTCCCTTGCAGCCCCTACCTTAAAAATCATGGGTGTTTTAGGTCTCTGAAAAGTCTTACACACATAAAAAAATCCTTTGTTACATGGTTGTTTCAAGAACTTTGATTTCTGGCTATTTTATGCCACAGCCGTGTAGCTTGGTTTCTCAAACCCTCATATAAAACTCTCTAAATTTTCTGAACCATTGTAACACCTTGAAAAATCCATACAAAAACTCAAGAAGAAAAAGAACTGTTCATAGCATTTTGGGAAACATTCCTTTGCCTTTTGTATCAATTTGTTTGTTGCTTTGAACTCTCATGAATTTGAAAATTTAATAAAAAATATTTAAAACATTATTTTGGGTTTTTTAAGATGTATTCTTGGCCCCAAAGAATTTGGCCCAACATGGAAAAAATTAAAATTAATACATTCCTTTCAACTTTTTTCAATATCAGGCATTCAATTTTTCATCATTTTGTTTTTACAGAGCTTTAGAAAAACATTGAAGATTTGAAGAAAAATAAATATGAAACCAAACATTTTCCTGAGAGCTTATTACATTCTTTAGCTCAAAAGATATTCATCACAGTGAAAAGAATTTGAAATAAAAGGGGTTGTCCAAATTTTTTTCTCTGATTTTGGTTGCTTTTTAACAAATACAAATAAAAATTATATTTAAAACCATTATTCCACTATTTTTGCTTAATATAAATCCACTTCTATTTGTTTGATTTTTCTGCTGGATTTTCTTGGACGTAACAAAACCTCATTACAAAGCTGTAAATTTTTCTGAAAAATGTCTTCCAATACTTGGAATCCTTGGGCACAAAGCCATTCCACCTTGGGTTCCATTTGGGGGCTAGCCAAGGATCAGAATCAAAATTTTAAATATTTTTCAGCAAGCAGAAAATGATGGCATGAAAATATCATCCAAGATATTTTGAAAAAAGGAAAATTTATTATTAAAAACAAATATCATTTTTACAAAAATAATTTACATATATAAATGATCATCTTCCTCCAATCTTCCCTCTCATTTCCCTTCCCCTTTTCTTTTTTGGCCTTCCAATTTCTCAAAAAATGAATAAATAAATTAAAAATACCAATTTTCACAGCTGATATTTCTTTTGAAAAAATGATTTTTTTCCATTTAAAAGTCAAATCAAATTTGGGCATACCAAAGGGCTCAAAAAGCATACCACAACCCCAAAGGGCTTTATTAGGCTACCTAACTGGTTTGGTTTTTGAGACACAAAAAGTGACCCAAAAAATAATTTTTGGAAACATGGAAAATCTTGCTTCAAAACACAATCTTCAGAGGCTTCAAATCATGATAAATTGGTCCAGGAAAACCAAGAAAAAAATTATAAATAAAGACAGACAAATTATTTGAATTGTGATGAATATTTTGTGGGGTAAAAACTTTCATAAACAGTCAGGAAATTGTATAGTGTCATCTTTGGTGTTTTTCTGAATCTGTTCAAAAAAAATTTATTCGAAAAAATTGATTGGAACTTGAATTCCTGATTTTTTTTTTAAAAAAAAAAAGAAAGAAAAGGATGTGTTATGTTAAAACGTTTCTACATAGGATCCAACTTTTGGAGGCAAAAGATGTTGAGATTTTGATCCCTGTTGAGGGAAAAATACTCATTATAAAAAATTGATTTTATTACCAATTGAAAGAAGAGATGATTTTAACCATGATACAAAAAATAAATATCTAAATTGGTTGAGTAATAAAGGATTTATTCAAGAAAAAATTTCTAACCAAAATTACTGGAAATGCAACAGAATTCAATTATTAATTAAAAATTTAATAAGTAGTATTACATACCTTGCAAATTGTTTACTATATTTTCTCAAAATTACTTTAAACTAATTTTAAAAACAATTCAATATAGAAAGTAATAGATAGAATTTTATCATAACTTTTGCTTTCTTATGAAGAGGATAAAATAATTCAATTGTTCATTCATTTTCTTATAGCTTGTAAATAGTTTCCCTCATGGATTTGGAACCATATCTCATCAATATTTAAAGGTTCCAGTTCCCAACCATCAAAGTTGTTCTTGATTCATATTTATTCATTTATATTCATCAATTTCAATTCGGTTGAACCAGTCATTATAAATAAATCTTATTTTAATTACCTACCAAATTTATCCCTATCAAAAATAAAGGAAACATCCAAATATTCCAAAAAGATATTTTAAAGATATAAGATTGATTTTGAAACTTTATTGAAGCCTAAAAAACCTAAGGAAATTGATAAGAGAGGAAAAGGGATTTTTTGAAAAATGCTATCAGAGTTCCTTTTTTTTATCTTGACTTTTTGATGTATTTTTGAAGGTTTTTGAAAGGTTTGTAAAACTTTAAAAAGAGAAATTATTAGGGTTTTAGACACCCAGATAAACGGCTGTAGGTTCAAATTTTCCAAAATTAAAGTTCTTGAAAAATCCATGTAATCAAGGATTTTTCCATTTGTGAGATACCTTTCTGAGACGTAAAACATCTTGAATTTTAAGGCATAGAAATTGATGGAAAGTTTGATGCCAGGTGTAAAAAAACCCATTAAAATAGATGTTAATCTGAAGTGTTTTGAAATTGTATTCAATTTTTGAAGGCTAAGGATAAATAAAAAGAATCCTCAAAGATATTAGAAAGATCTTCAATAGTTTGATTAAATTTATATGAGCTTGAATCACCAAAAAAAATAATTAAAAAGGAAAATAAAGTGATCCAAATGTGCAATGAGAATTTCTTTATTTTATTTTTATTTTTTTGATTCTTTATATAATTTTTTTGAGGCAAAAGACTAAATTCAAAAAATCAGAAACTAATTCTAAGAACCTCTTTGATTTTTGTCTTCAACTTTCTGAGAGCCTGAAAAATAAAAAGAAATTAATAAAAAAAGGCAAATAAAAGGATCCAAAAGTGAAATGATTTTTGTTTTTCATTTTTTGCATGAATTTTTTCAGGTAAAAATATAAATCCAACAAATATTGAAAAAATATTAAAAAGGGATTTGATTTCTCTGTTAGCTTCATGAGAGCTTTAATTATCAAAAAAATGAATTAAAAGGGCAAATAAAAGCATGCAAAAGTCCAATGAAAAAATTGGTTTTTCTGATTTTTTGATTTTTTGATCAAATTTTTGAAGGTATTCTAATGATTACAAAATAAACATAGATTTTTTTGAGGTTTCATAAGACCCAGCTACTGGAATGGGGCATAAGAACCAAAAAAAAAATCTTGAAATGACCATGAAATGAAGTATTTGTCCATGTTGAAGTGACAGTGTACAGACATAGAAAACCAGTGATTCAAAGGGATGCACCCATGAAAAAAATCATGCCCCATTTTAATTTTTATTTTAATTTTTATTTTTATTTTTATCTTTATTTTTATTTTCATTTTCATTTTTGTTTTTGTTTTTTTTGCATTTTTATTTTTATTTTAATTTTTGTTTTTATTTTAATTTTTATTTTTATTTTTATTTTTATTTTTATGGCATTATTTTTCTCACAGGTGCTACCCTTAAACTCACAGGGGTGCTATGTCCCTGCAACATCCAGTATCCCTGGACAAATCCTTGTTTACACGGGCGTTTCAAGAATTTTCTTTTTTAAAATTCTAACACAGAAGGCCTGTAGATAGGTATCTTAAACCCCTATGGCTAATCTTTTATAATTTGGGACCAGTTAAACCCTTTCAAAAATCCAGTCAAAAAATTAATAAAATCCAAAAAAAAAACTCATTTTTGGAGCTATTCCTTTGGCTTTTGGCTCAAGTTTTTTTGGAACTTTGAACTCTCACAATATTGATCAATCAGCTGAAGAGCTTTAAAATATTTTTTGAGATTATTTGGATGTATCCTTGGCCTCCAAAATTTGGATCCAATGTAAAAAAACTTCAAAATAACATATCCTTTTCAAGATTTTTTTTCACTTCTTGAATCAATCTTTCTCTCAATATTTTTTGGGAAAACTTAAGATTAACATCCAAAAATTTAATTAAAATTTTTTGGCTGAGCTTTAATTATAGGTTTTACCCCACCAAATATTCATCACAACAAAAATGATTGAAAATAAAAGGGGTGGTCTTTCCTTATTTCTGCATTCTTTGCTGTGTTTACATATGAGCATTTGAATTATTTGACCTTTCAAGTTTCAAACAGCTCTCCCAAGGTTTTCAAATATATTTTTTCCTTAATTTTTGAAGCACTATTTGTGCCCTGAAAACCAAATCCAAAAAGGAGGGCAACAAACCCCCCTCTGGGCTGGGGTCCACTTTTTGAGCGCTCCATGCATAAAACCCTAACCATTCCTATTCAATATGATTGTGAAAATTTTTCCAGGCCATTTTTGAGTGCTCCCATCCTCCCATCATCCATAAAAGAAACCTCCTCCAACCACCCACCCCCATCACCCCCCATCACCAGAACAGACCAGACCACACCACACCACACCATACTACTCCACTCCCCCCATTACCACACCACACCACACCATACCACTCCACACAACACAACACAACACAACACAACACAACACAACACAACACAACACAACACAACACAACACAACACAACACAACACAACACAACACAACACAACACAACACAACACAACACAACACAACACAACACAACACAACACAACACAACACAACACAACACAACACAACACAACACAACACAACACAACACAACACAACACAACACAACACAACACAACACAACACAACACAACACAACACAACACAACACAACACAACACAACACAACACAACACAACACAACACAACACAACACAACACAACACAACACAACACAATCCAAACCTACCACTACCAAATCAAACCTCCTGAACCAAAAACTCTTCTCACTCCATTTCTACTCAAAATCTTTCTGAATCATCAACTAAAATCTCAAATTACTTTCTAAACAAAACATCCCTTTTCAAAATGTCTCAACAAAATATCCATGCACTTTTCAGAACTGTCTCACCTGGCCCATCCTCCATCATTTCATCTAAGCAGACTAGTGTTTCTACTCCTCTGGCCCTTTCCTCATCTACTCAATCTAATGATACCACTCCTTTGGCCCCTCCGCCTGAAATATGATATAATCAAAAGGAGGAGTTAGTTGATGCTATCCAATCATGGGAAAAGTCCCATGGATAAGCCATTTCTACTAGAGTATCAAACTTGAAGAAACATACCTACACATATCAATTTGATAAGTCTGGAGAATATAAACCCAGTGAAGATCCCAAAAAATTGCACACAAAAAGAAAGACCAATTTCCCTTTTGGATTATCTGGAAATTTCTCCAAAAGATTAGGTCTCTGGAAGGTTAAAGTTATATGTCCAGACCCCAATCATGCCCCCTCAGATGATCCTTCTACTCATCCAATCCATAGATGAATTCATGATAAGCAACAGGAGACTGTAGAAAATCTAACCAAGGCTGGTGTTCCCCCATTAAAAAATTCTAATTCTCTTATAAAAAAATCCTGAACTCCAGTTCATACAAACCTCAGTATCATTTATTCTAAAACATCTCAAATCCAAAAAAAATCAACTTGATGGAAAAGCCCCAATTGAAGCTTTAATACTGGAACTCCAAAATTCTTATTTTTTGTACTGAATCAACAATATGGATCAACACATCACTTCTTTATTCATTTCAGATCGTGATTCCATAAAACTTCTAAAAACATTTCCTACTCTTCTCATGATGGACTGCACATATAAAACAAAGAAATTTGGGATTCCTCTTCTTCATATTGTTGGGTTAAACAGTTCTTCAAGAACTTCCTCATTTGCTTTCTGTTTTTTATCCCAAGAAAAAAAAGATAGTTATGAATGGGCCTTCAATCAGCTTCAGGAAATATTAGAACATTAAGAACCCAGGGTTATTGTGAAAGGTAAAGAACAAGCTTTAATTAGTGCCATATAAAATTCTTTCCCATCTTCTCATCACCTTCTATGTCTCTGGAATATTTTCAAAAATATTTAAACCCACTGCAGGAAAAATTTAAAATCTGAAGATGAATGGAAGCTCTTTCAGAAACACTGGAAAAAATTGGTCAACTCCAAATCTGAAGCTATTTATCAGGACAATTTCACAAAACTTCCTCTATTCTTGAATGCTCCCACATCAGACTATCTCCTTGAAAGCTTGTTCCCACTCAAAAAAAAAATTTCTCTTACTGGGCCGACAAATACTCTCATTTTGGAAATACAAGTACATCAAGAATAGAAGGCCTTCCTTCTTACATCAAATGCTTCATCAATTCCTCTACTGGATCCTTTTCAAATATTGTTGATAAGATATATAATTCTATTACCATCCAAATTCATGAAAGAGCTACTGAAGCCTCCAAGCAAGGTTTCAAGCAGCTCATTGGTTTGCCTCACTGTGTGGAGCATATTTTTGGAAATATCAGCCATTATGCCCTCAAGACCATTCACTCATTTAATCAAGTCTCTGATTCTTCAACCATTTGCATCAACTGCAATTTATCTTCTTATATGGGTATACCATGTGTTCACAAAGTAAAATCAGCTATCTTCAAGGGTGATCATTTCCAAATTGAGGATTTCCATCCTCAATGGCATGTCAAACCCCCCTTTTCATTAAGTTTCTTTTTATTTATACAAGTTCAAATGAATAATATTCTGATTGATTTCTAACTTTATTTCTGCATTTAACTGCCAGCCCAGAATCAAATGAACAATCACCCAGCCTTGAATGGCCCTCAAGATCAACCAATGGAAATAGATATCTTACTTAACTTTTTGAAGAATTTGGAAAATTGCCACCTGCAGAACAACTTTTATTACCTGGGTAAAAAACAGAAGCTTTACAATGGAAAGCATCAACTTGTTCTTGCTCAAGAGCCCAATTCTACTCAAAGATCCAAAATAAGAGGAAGAACCAAAGGATAAGCAAATAAGTTCAAGAAGATCTCTCAATCCTCAAGCAAAAAGGATCCATCTGTATTTGAATATTTAGAAGCACCAAAGAGGAGAGGAAGGCCAAGGAGAAAATTTTCAGCAAATTCAGTGGTCAGTAATTAATCCCTCTTTGAGAAAGAAAAAAAATATAACTGATTGTTTTTATGTAATCATTCAGTTTTTGAGAAAGGGAAATGAAAAAAAGAAAAAGGGAAGGGAAAGAAGAAGGAGGAATCAGATCAAGAGGTAAATTTATATTTATACATAATCATCTCAATATCAACTGAATATATCTTTTTTTCAACATAGGATGATTTTGTGACAGAAGAAGATAATTCAGAAGATGAGGAGCTCCCAGATTTGGATGTTATCAAGATGGTTAGATTACATTTGCTTTTTTTATTGAGTGAATTTTTTTTAATTTTACCATTTAATGTTTTTTTAGAGGTCTGGAACTGTTTTCACTAAGAGGGCTCCTTCCCCTGATTACAATCCTGGTACTAAAATCAAGAGACAAAAGAACAAAATTCAAGATGATGAAGCCTCTTACCATCCACCTGGAAAGCATTTTTTTGGTCGAAAAGCAAAAACAATAAGTGAGAAAGTGAGTGAATTTGATAATACCTGATTTTTTCAGTTTTTATGATTTTTTTTTTGGAATTTTTTGTAGGTTTCCTGCACATTATCATGTTCTTCTTCTGGAATCTTTGAGCAAGTTTCAATGGAATAAGTGAGTGCAATTTTTTGAAAATATTTCATTTTAGAATCAATTCTGACTTTTCCTTTTAGTTCCAATACAAAGACTTCATTTCCTCAGCAACAGCTATTTCCCATATATCCCACTGTCAAGATTTTCTGGGAGATGGTAAGTGTGGTGTCAAAGCAGCAGCTGTTGGTTTGGGACGGAAATCTGAAGACTGGATTGAAATCATGAAAGAAATGATCAAAGATCTGGACACCAACCCAATCTTGGAAGATTCAAAATTAATGCATGAAATCTGGGGTGAAACCATTAAATAGGCAAGGAGAAAACTCAACCACCTCTCTGGACCAACTCCAATAAACATCTGGATGAAGTTCCCATGCCATGGCTTTCTTCTTGCTGAAACTCATAAGTGTCCAGTGGTTCTGTTTTCTTCTTTAATGCCTTGCACTTATCTTTCTCTGAATTCCCCTCTCACTCCAAATCCCAAATCATCTCCTATTTGCTTAATTGGTTTAAAAAATTTAAAACATATAGTCTCATTAAATTTCAAGTCTTATCATTGGCCAGCCCCAAAATTTGATCCACTGTGGAAAATCTTTGTGACCCAGGATTCCAAAGCTTGGATGACCATTATTCAGAAGAATTTGGAGCTTGGTGATGAGGTTTTTTTCCCAAGGAGGAAATCCAGCAGAAAAATAAAACCCATAACAGTGGAATAATATCAATCAAAATTATTTCTATAATATTTGTAATAACATTTTTTATTTTTATTTATTAAAACAGAACAAAAATTAGAACCAAAAATGTGGACCACACCTTTTATTTTCAATTATTTTCATTATTCCAAATAATTTGTGGGGTAAACCTTGTAATCAAAGCTCAGCCAAATTTTTCATTCAATGTTTGAATTTTAATGGTAATTTTTTCCAGAACAAATTGAGAGAAACATTGATTAAATAAGTGAAAAAAAGATCTTGAAAAGGATATGCTGTTTTGAAGTGTTTTTACGTTGGATCCAATTTTTGGAGGCCAAGGATAAATCCAAAAAATCTAGAAAAAATGAATAAAGCTCTTCAGCTGATTGATAAATACTTTGAGAGTTCAAAGTTCCAAAAAAACTTAATCCAAAAGCCAAAGGAATAGCTCCAAAAATGAGTTTTTTTTTTTTTATTGTTAATTTTTTGACTTGATTTTTGAAGGGGTTTAACTGGTCCCAAATTATGAAATATTAGCCATAATTTTTTAAGAAACCTATCTAAAGGCCTGCTGTGTTAGCATGTCAAAAGGAAAGTGCTTGAAACACTTGTGTAAACAAGTATTTTTCCGTGTATACTGGACATCACAGGGACATAGTACCCCTGTGATTCTAAGGGTAGCACCCGTCAAAAAAACAATGCCCTTCATTTTTTGTTTTTATTTTTTTACTTTTTATTTTTGTTATTTTATTTTTTTTAATTTTTATTTTTTATTTTTTATTTTCATTTTTCATTTTTTGTTTTTTATTTGGGAAATGTTAAATTCACGCCTCATAGAGCCATGTACACAGCTCTGTACATGGTTTTTGAGCTGTGTACATGGTTCAATGAGCCGTGTGGCACGCTACATGGCTCATTTGAGCCGTGTGGGATGCTTTACGGCCTATTTGAGCCGTGTGGCAAGCTACACAGCTCAAATGGGCCGTGTGGTGTGCTAAATGGCCCATTTGAGTTGTGTGGCACGCTAAGCAACTTTTCATTTTTTTTATTTCTTTTATTTCTTTCATTTCTTTTTTTTCTTTTATTTCTTTTATTCCTTTTATTGCTTTTATTTCTTTTATTTCTTTCATTTCTTTTATTTCTTTTATTTCTTTCATTTATTTTATTTATTTTATTTTTTTTATTTTTTTATTTTTTTATTTTTTTTATTTTTTTATTTTTTATTTCTTTTATTTTTTTTATTTCTTTCATTTATTTTATAATAAATAATAATAATTAATGAATAATCAATTATAAGTTATATGTAGTAGTGTATGGGCCCCCACACGTTGAGGGGCCCTACACAACTCCCACAGGTTGTGTGGGGCCCTACACGTCTCCCACAGGCTGTGTGGGAGCTTGTACATGGCTCCTACACAACCGGAGCCGTTTACATGACTCCCACACGGTTGGAGCCGTGAATTTAACATTACCCTTTTTATTTTTTATTTGGGAAATGTTAAATTCACGGCTCATTGAGCCGCGCACATGATTCAAAAGGGGCTGTGTGGCACGCCACATGGTCCAATCTGAGCTGTTTACAACCCCCCATGGCTCAAAGAGGTTCACGGCCAACCCAGCCTAGTCTGCCCTTGTGTTGGATTCCACACAACTACATTTGAGCCGTGTGGAGTTTTACACGTCTCAAATGTAGTCGTGTGGCATCCCACACACCACTGGACTGCAGTGAGCCAAAAAAAAAGGAATGAAATGATACTAACATAACCCATAAACTAAATAAACCTTCCAAAAAACAGAAATCAACCAAAAAATCAAAGAACGTTCATTTGTTGGTTAAAAAAACAAAAAATAAATAAAAAACAAAAAAACTGGTACTATCCAATGGACTAGCCCTAAAGTAAAAATACCCAAAAAAACACAAGTAACCGGACTAGCCCTAAACTAAAAACACCAAAAAAAAAAGACAACTAACTTGAAAAGCCCTAAAGTAAAAACACCAAAAAAAAGACAAGTAACATGAAAAGCCCTAAAGTAAAAACACCAAAAAAAAAATAGAAGTAATTCAACAAGCCCTAAATTAAGTTCAACTTGACTAGCCCTAAAGTAAAAGGGCCCAAAAATTAAGAAGTCTTTTGACCAGCCCTAAAGTAAGAGTGCCAAAAAAAATACAAGTCTTTTGACCAGCCCTAAAGTAAAAACAAAAAAAAAAGACATGTTTAACTCTCATTTAAAACACTCAATATAATGATGTTAACTCAAAACACTCAAAATAATGATGTTCAAAATGTGATAACCCTTTATATTAATAGCACTTGTTAGCTGCATTAGAATTACAATTTATATGAAACCCAATGATGAAATGAAATCAAAGTCTATTACAATCTAGAATACATTTTCAGTTGATCTTTGAGATTATCAACCCAACCAGAGGATTTTTTAGAAATCAAGGAACACTGTTTTGATAAAATGGGTGGGATTGGAATCATTTCTCCCTTGAGTACTAATAGAACCCAGCTGTTATTGTTTACAAAGGAAATGAACATTGGATCTGATTGATTGGTAACACCATTTTTCATTGGAGTATAAGTATCACATGACTTCAATGAAATGAAACATATAGGTCTGGAATTTTTTTCTGCTAGGATTTGGCCCATATCTAATTTAGCCAGCCATTTTGAGGAGGGAATCTTTTCATTGATGTCTTCAACATCAAGTCTTTGTTTAATTTTTTCAACCTCCTTTGCACCACCAAGCATCTTAATGTATCATGCTTTATGTTTCTCTAATGTTTCAATCATTTCATTCCTAACTTTAAACCAACCATGTTCTTCATAACTAAGAGATTTATCAATGACTTCAAATCCACAATTCCCATCTCCAATTGGATCCCAAGCCTCACTTAAGAACTTATGGAATTTCTTGGGTATTTGATTGAGGTATTCCACTTTTGGTTCCTAGCATGAAAACTGAATAAGTATTTATTTCTTTAATCAGATCAATTAAATGAATACTCACCAAAGATGAGCTTCTGGTTGAGCTTTGCTGCACGTTCTCTTCCTCTGAAGAGGATTCTGATTCTGAATTAAGTGATCCCTATTCACTTTCAGTCTCTTCCTCTGAACTATGAAATTCAGATTCAGATTCTGCCAACTTTGACTAACAATTCATCATTAGTTAGTAACTAAGTTCATTACAACAAAAACATGAACATATCCCAAAAGAAAAGACTTACAATCTTTTGTCTATTCTTGTTTGGAGCCCTTCTAGTCCTTTTTTCCCCCTTGAGTTGTTTCTCAACATGCTCAAACTGAGATTGTTCTTGCCGCGTATCTGTCAATTTTGGCCTGCCCCTACATGATTGTAAGACTTTAGGTTCAAGTCTTGGCTTCAATTGATATTTTGTAATCTTCTAAATGATATACTTCAATAGGCCGGTTTTCTCATGATCTGGAGATTCCAAGATCATTGCATTCACTTTTTCACATAACTGAGAAATGCTTAGCGTTTCATCAACATTGCTCTTGAAAAATTCAAAAGGATCAACCATTAGTGAATTATGAATCATTAATCAAAAGGCATTAATCAAAAAGCATTAATCACATAGTGATTTGAACAATCCAACTTGAACAATCCAACTTAAGCCAACTTACAGAACTAGAACTTCAAGGGTCATAGTGCAACCTCCACTGAGGATGAACATCTTTGGGTACCACGGATCCTCTCAATGCTAGAAGTTAACCTATTTAGTGGGAAAAGGGCAAACCCATAGTCTTGGAATATGACTTTGTGATAGTAAAAGCTCTCACATGAGGTGGGTCAAGTGGATCTGTCATAGTTACATAGTTATATTGATGGCATGCACTCCATCAGTTTCAATCAAATTAAATAGGTCAAAGACCAGTAATATAAAATGTTACTCACAACCAGAGTTCAAATCCCACTGTGGAACATTTTTTTCCTCAATTGTCACCCTTGATGAGTATGAAATTGGGGCTTCCAATTTTTCATTACCCCAGTCCTTTTTTTCTTTTTCCAAAGCTTTGTTGATGGCACTATCAATGTAGACCTTCCACACAGCCATGTCACAAGAAGAAGGGCTTGCCACTGTTCCCATGCCAAAACATGCAATGGTATACTTCAGTATTCAATTTAACTTTCAATTGAACAAACAAATTTTACTCAATTTTGAGTTGAGAAAGAATTTTTTGCAGATTTTTATATTATTTCAATTTTCACTTGACTTTCACTTTGGTTTCACTTTAAATTCACTTTGGAATTGCTAGGTGTGGAACAACAGTCCCACAAAGGATGAATTGATCCCAAACTTGGGTTGACAGAATCCAAGTGTGGTCCAGGGGGTACCCAAAATTCTGGCACAACGTCTGGAGGGCTGTGCACCCCCAAAAATGGCGGTTTTGAGCCATGTACAGGGGTAAACGGCTTGAAATGGCCGTCTTTGGGGGGTAAATGGCTCCTACACAACCCCCCAGGGGTGGCGCATGTTTGAAACGGCCCTTTGTAGTTGTCTATGGGCCCCCACAGCTCATTTGAGCTGTGTGGGGCCCTACACAACTACCACATGGTTGGAGCCGTGAATTTAACATCACCTTAACAAAAACCAATAAAAATAAAATAAAAAAAATTACTGGGTGTGGGTGTGAACTAATTGGGCTGGGCTTATTACACCCAAAAAAAAAATTAGTTACATCATAAGAAAGGG